>JZKD02S2203669.1:0-16371 GCA_000966675.3 Picea glauca
CCTTTTCCTGCACATGTCTCCTTGCTCTGAATTAGTGTGTTCCTTGCGCTTGGAACTAGTATTCTTGCGACATTCGTTCCTCCTTTGTAACGTAGCATTCTTTTATTCTTTTTCAATCTCTTTAAAAAACTGAAAAATGACAAAAATCAATTAAAAATCCCCAAAAGAGTGGACGGGAAATATATATTATTTTTTGGCAGCACAGTGAGTCGCCCTTGGACAAAGCACATCCTTTTGTTTGTTCGTAAATATTTGGGATCTTATATGACCTTAGGAAGTTGTTCTCGCTACATAGATTTGTGTCCTCCTCCGTTTGGTTACTCTTCCAAAGACATGGAGAGTTTGTGTTTCCTCCTGGATCATGAACTTATGTCAATGTCATGTTGCCTAAGTCTGATCATCTTTCATGCTATTTTTCAAGGTAAGTTTCAACCAACTTGAGTCAGCCTTTATGCAGTTTGTCTCTTTACCTCATGCCCGACCATCCCAAAAGTCCAATCAAGTCTTTGTTCGAAATTGATGAATTTCTTTGCCTGATCATCGAGATCCTCTTTTCTTTTCCCGACGAGCCATCGAAGACCTCTGGGTAGTGAATTCATACACTCACATTATACTCCTACCCGAGTTTTGAATATCTTGAATTTGTTGCTCGAGCTATGAAGACCTCATCTCCAGCCATTAGGCATTGTTGGCTTCTTGAAGATGGATACTATACTTGTATATATTTGATTTTGAGATGTAGATATGTTGTGTATTGCTTGCGGATACACTTTATATAGTTATATGACATGAATTTACAGTTTATTTGATTGGTATCCATGATTTATTTAATCTCGAGCATGGGTATGCCCGCCTCGGAGAGACATTTGTTATTTTTGCAGATGGCACCTTCCGAGCTCTGGTCTCGAGCTCACTCATTTCATACATTGGTGAATATTTTTTAATGTATTTCGACCATCAAATTCTCTTATGAAATCACACATTAGGGGGATATGTTATAACCCTAAATTTATCTACACATGCATACCTGACATTTGGCCCTCTTACTTGCATTTTTTTCCAAGCCATCACTGAGTTGCTCTTCTAAAAAAACCATTTTTTGAAGATGTACGCTCCCTGCACCAATACTTCCTACATACATATGCTTCTTACACCACTATATCCCACGTACGTATGCATGTTTCACCACCAAAACCCGTATATACTTGCAAAAGTTGCAAGGAATTTGTTGAGATTACGAGCTATTGGATAGTTTCCCAACTAATACACTGCGTATAGCCCCTCACCCAACCAAATAACCATCCTTTTGTCATATAAAAGGAGGTGTTGGGGTATCATTCCAAATCTAGACGTAAGAACAGTGAAACTCTGTCTATTTCACATCCCCTCCTTTCCCCAAGTAATTGCAGCCCTTTTGTGAGAATTGCCTCAGAATTTCCCAATTTTCCTTCCTTCCTCCATCAAAAGCTCATTTTACTTCCTAAGAAGAAGGTTGAGAGGAGAAGACATACAGAGGTGCACTTGGACCTTGGTGAAGAGGATCCCAGACCAGGTTTGTGGAGCAGTAGCCGACTTTGTTCATAAGTGATCATTGTATTATCAATAAAAGAAGTACTTTTCCTATCCCAAATCATGGCGTGTTGAATGTTTCTCATGATTTATGTTTTAATATTCTAACATCTAACCCTAATTTGTGTATGAATTGCATGCTTGTAGATTTATGTTTGTCTATCTTTGAATGCAGGCCATCCTTGGGAGGAGGCGTGTAGCCAACAAATATTTCAAGCGCGAGAGGATCATCACCAGACACTGAGTAGAGGTACAGTTACCCGATCCTTTTCAGTTTGCTTTTCTTGTATGAGTTTGGGGTATATTTGGGGTAGTTATAGAAGTAGGTGACTTTTAAACGGTTATTGATATTCCTACATTGTAAACCATGGTCTAGCCATAGGGGGGGTTTTCCCGCTAGCAAGCCTTGAGCTCACTCTGAGCCTATTGTAATCATGTGATTTTATGAATATATTCTTGTGTTTTTGTTCTGTTTGATAAAAAAGAAAGGTGCATGATGCATCATATTATATTCCCACTATTATAAATAGTAATGATATGAAGTCCTATGGTTTCCCTAAGTAGTTGTTCAATGTATTGTATGTCTTGAATATGATATGATATTTCTAGTAATAAAGATATGGAAATTCTGATCTATTCTGTGTCTATTGTGAATGAGCTAGTTATGTGTGTTGATAGTTTTAATTCTCAGTCCTAAAGTAATCTGTTAGACATGAGTTTCATGGATGCCAATTGTAGTAATTTTTCATATGCTTATTCCTCGATCTCTGACACAAGACCTTATGGTCTTTGTGATCTTCTCTATATCTCAGGTGAGAACTTTCCTGACCTTAGTTGAGGATTGATATTTTGGTGATTTGAGGTTTTTTTTGGCATAGTGTCTTTTATGAGACATCTCTGCCTCCTCCATTCCTGGATGTGATCATAGATGTGGGTGGAGGTGGATTGTTTTAGCAACGTCAAAATCTTAGAAACAATATCATATCGGATTGACAATTGGAAGTGAGTGACAAAAGACATTATGAGGGAATTGAAGTCATCGAAAGAGTATTGTTTCAACTCAACATACCATTTTTCCGCTGAACCCATAAGAGTGCATTGTAAAATCCGCAACCTGATGGAATCATCCATCAAGGAGTTGGAGGAACACCATAGATGCAAAGTCATAACATGGTTGTTGGGGTCTTCTCCGAGCTTACCTTCAAATTTAGGAATATCATAAGGCAATTTGTGAGGGATGGATGGCTAGAAAGTCTGATGTCGAATAAGGTTATTGGTCAATCGCGACAAATCCGGTATATCTAGGGTAGTTAGAAATGGTGATTGTCAGTTGATCTACAGGTTCGAGTAATAGTGATGTGGCATGGCCGAAACACCGGTGGGACCCTGAACAGTGAGAGATGGTCACCCTAGAAATTATTTGGGTTGGGGCTGTGTAGGTTGGGATGATCCTCCCTTGAATGGTTGTGTATAGGTCAGAGAAGGATAGGCTCCAACTTGAGGGTGAGGGTTAGGTGGAGGCTAGAGAAAACCTTCCTGGTATGTGTGGGATTGGGGGTTGGGTTGGGTCCAGAGTGAGTTTGAAATAACTAGATATGGTAGTCAAGTGGTAAGATTATGAAGACCTGTCAGAGGAATTTGCCCCCCAACTCTGTAATTAATTCCCATGGAATACTCTGTTCCGTTTGGTGGTTGTCCACCAACCGATTATTCCCCCCTACTGAAACCTGACCTCCTGTAAGAGGTTTTCCCCCATTACTAAACTAACCTCTGAAAAAGTATGGGCCCTCGATTGGTTGTTTTCCCCCAGTTGTGTATTTTCTTTGGCTGGAGGTTGCCCCCAAACATAAGGTGGACTCATGAATGTCTGTTGTCCTGATCTTGATGATTTACCTCCATATGGAGGTGGCCCTCCAGTAGAAGGTTGATATCCCACGGGGTTTTTATCCCCTCCTGGAAATAGTATACTAAGTGGAGTTTTCCCCCCAATGTATGATGTGGAAGGAGGAACTCAAGGAAGGCACATAGATAGTCTGGATAGTCTGTGAGATTGGTGTCGGTGTAGGAATGTGATTTTGGGGCACATTCATTTGAGGAAATTTGGAGACATGATGAAGTATCAAAGTTTTCCCTAATGGGGGAGGAGGTTGAGAGGCAGGATGAATCACCAACATTTCCTCCAATTGGGAGGTAGTGGGGAATGAAGTCTGAAAGTCAAGAGACATGCCAGAGGTAAGGATATGAGGTGCATGTGAATATGCATGAGAAGATACCAATGTGGTGGGTGAGGAATCGGGTTGAAGGTTATGTCCAAACTATCGAAAATATTGTGTCCTGAGGGTGTCCTCCACATAGTTCGAATAAGAGTCTGACTAGGTAGAGGATTTTTAAATCCTACTAATGGGTTGGGTTGTTTTGATTCCATATTCATAAATTCTTCAAAAGGTACACATGGTATTCAAGGACAATCAATTTCAAATTCCCTGTAGGAGTTTACCTGTGCTAGGAGTGGACTAAGAGGGTCGATTAAGGGCGGGCTTGTAGGAGGGACAAAAACTTCCTAAAAAGTGGGTCCCTCTCGGTGATCAATCAAGGGAGTAGTTGTACTCCCAGATTCAGAATAATTCTTTCGTGTATAACTTTCTCTTGAGAGCGGTCTTCGGGTGAATGAGGAGAAACAAGTTCGTAATCTTCAGGAGGAAAAGTTTTCATCCTCCGATACCTACGTGGACCTTGGTCAACCATAGTGAAACTACAAAAATAACAATCTTAAGGAAAACTAAGGAAAACAATCAGCACACGCTAAAATAATCTAAGAAGAAAAAAAGAAAACCAAGACCTTTTCACAATGAAACCACTAGTTAGTGATGAAATCCAACGTCGCGGAATAAAAATGAAAAGGCATGGGGGTTGATCTGGTGGAACAGTTACATTGGTGGCCTACTTAATGGACTTATTCACTAGTGCAATTTCCCACATGGCAGAACCATGGGTATACCCTCCAAGGAGCCCGAGTGGGTTTGACCAACGTGTGTCCTAGGTACAACAAAGACTTTCCCCTTCATCGTCACCTTGTTTAAAATCCCTAAAGATAATGTTCAATAAGGATACCACTTACAACACTAGATCATGGGGAAACAATCGACAATCATGTTGTACATGGAAGGGTAGGGCCTTTTAAGGCCCGAAATCTCCTTGACAAGGCCCACACAAAGTTGTCTTCCCAAGTGATCCCCAAGTTCCTTTCGACACCGTTTGTATTACGTGTAAACCACACAACCAAGACTAACGAAGCGAGGTTAGTTACTCTACTAGTCCCAATGTGACCTCATGATTGACCCTTGTGTGAGAAGGGCCACCCATGAAAATGACGTGGAAAATGGATTTTTCTCCCTAGCATAGGATGCTATGTTTGTTTAATAGCTTTGGAGAGTTATCCTCACCACCTAATCCAAATATCTACACTTAATCTAATGTTGGTTTAAAGAGCCCTAAGATTGATTTCTAGATATATTTTAATTAGCACTTAATTATGAGGTTGTTGTTTACTCAGGGGTATATGGAAGCGAATATGGTGATATGATGACCTTGACTCCAAAAGAAAATGCAATAGAATTAAATGAAAATATTTCATTTGATGAACACTATGTACGAGAGGGAGAAGAGTTGTGCTTTTCTTTTTAGAAAGTAACCTACCCAAATCCCAATGCAAATGAAACAACCGATGAAGACTTCCTAACCTAAAAATTTCCCAAGATAACGCTACCAAAATGCACCAAAGCACTACTTGCAAAAAAAAAAATTGAATGCAATGCTCTCTCTCTCTATATATTTTTCAAATTTAATGAAAAACTTTAAAAAACAATAATTTCCTTTTGCTTCTTAATAAAAAATGACAAGATTCAAATATTTGACACAAATCTCCAAGAAGAAGAAGTGAATAAAGCAAGCAAACAATTCAAAGAAAGACAAGAATGAAAAAACCCATAAACCGCAAAGATCAAATCACACCAGTCACAAAAGAGCAAAAGAGTTCCACAAGTTGAAATCAATAAGGCAACTTGAGAATGAAACTCAAGAGATCGGAAATCAAGCAAGTGAAACAGATGAAGCAAAAGCACACCACTCAAGCTAAGGGGTAAAAGGAATCCTAAGCAAGGATGCAATAGTAGATTGAGATGAAACGTGAATGGAGATGAAAAGGTAAGGAACAAATATCATTCAATCAAATTCATCCAATGAGAACCAAATACAAAGTCTAGACACCAATCAAAACAATTCTAAGCAGAAAACTGAGAGAAAATCAGAGAAAAATGGGCCCAAAAACAGTGTTGTAGAAGGAGTACGCTCCTCTGTAAGTGAAAAAAGGGCATCCTAAGATGGAGGATGCTCCCTAATAGGCTAGGGGGGTGCGTCCAGGATGCCTCCGATGGGTTCTGCAGGTGATCCAAAAATGAAAGGTATTATAAACAAATTGACATTAACTTGATGCTCATGGGTAATTAAAGAGTTCATCCATCATTAAACATGTTGCAAATAAGAGAAGATAACAACAAGAAGAAATAGAAATAGACACAAAGAACTTGTTAACGAAGTTCACCAATGAGTGGTTACATCTTCGGGTCTGATTCCAAGTGGAGGAACGCTTTATTGATCTTTGATGCTCAAGTTCTCTTTACAATTGTTCTTTGCTGTCACAAATAGGCTTCTGATCTGTTGTACAAGACCTCCTTGTGCATATGCACACATGCCTCAACTATCTCCTCTCAAAACATGACTCAATGCCCCTCAAAACATGAGAATTGGGCCATTAGCTCAAGCTGCTCTCACATCTCCAAAAAGGCCTAAATTTGGCCAAAAGCTATAAAAACCCACTATGATATGAAAAATCAAATTAATACCCCTAAGGCTGGGCGAGCGCCCCTTTTGAAGCATTTGTATGGGCCATATGGCTAAGAACCAGCCAAGAGGGCACTAAGCACTCAGCCCCTCCACTGTTTTCTCCCTGGTCACATGGCGAAAGCATAGGACCTAGGGTCCGATTGGACAACATAATCCCTTGTCAATCATCCCTAGCCTTTGGTTATGGCACCTGGTCCTATGGTGGTAGTTACTGGTCCTACAGGCTATCCTCTGGGCCCGTGCCTTGGATTTATCCACTCCCAAGAGATGAAACAAAACTAAAATCAACTGCGAGCTAAACAAGCCTCACCTTGTATCCCGTTGGTCACAAATCCCCTACGAATTCGTTGCATCCCGGAAAGGTCACGGGTTCGAATCCGAATGTTGCCAAAATTTTACACAAGCCGTCATTGTCCATCTACAGGGTGCCATGTGGAACCATCTTATTGGGCCATGTGGCGACCCATAATTGGACCAATTCCTCCATCATACAACAAGTCACCCTGCCACTTGTCTGACACGTCCTCCACCGTACAGCCAGTCACCCTCCCACGTGTCAATTCATACCACCATGTGTCATTGCCACGTCAACCTGTCATACTACCATGTGTCAGTCCGTACTTCCACGTCACCTGGAATGTGTCCATACATACTTCCACATGTCACCTCCTGATGATGCCATGCCATCATGATGATGTCATGTTGATGTCACTTGTCTTACTGTTGATGTCAGCATTGAATTTGATTGTTGACTTTTTACCTTTTGGGGAATTTGATCAGAACACGATAACTTTTGCATACGGTGTATGTTTGAGGAAAAAAATACATGGTCGGAATCAACATGATGAGACATACACATTGGAACTGGTTTCGTCTGATTTCGAGAACTTTTATTTTTGAGCATTTTTCTGGATTTGAGGATCCTCCTGGATCAATCCTCCCCACTTGGAAGCTTTTGGACCTCCAAAAGTCTAGTAACAATTGGTAAATAAGTGAGGATACTATGCCCTCACTTTTCCAGTCTCCATCCACCTTTCTTGACTTGTATTAGTGCCCTTCAATCCCACTCGAAGATATTCCACATCACCCATGCGAGAAGTACAAAATATTTTGTCCAAAATGGTGTCATCCTGTAACTCATTCATGTACTCAGGAGAAACATATTCTATGGAAGGAATCTAAACACTCTCTCCTTGATCCTCGATCATAGGAGTCTAACACAATCTCAATTTTTCCACATTTACAACTGAATAAATTTGCATATATGGAGGCAATTCTAATCGAAAAGCATTAGAACTAATTTTGTCTAAAATTTTGAAAGGACCATAGAGAATTGGTTTTATCTTTTTACCTTCTCCTTGCAATATTTCCTTGCCGATGTATAACCAGACATGATCTCCTACTTTGAACTGATGATCAACTCAATGCATGCCATGTCTCGCCTTGTATTTGGCTTGGCTTTTCTCCAACTGTTTATGTACTACCTGATGAATCAACTGGATCCGTTCAATGAACTTTGTAGCCTTGTCCACATCAGTGTGTTTGTCTATTGCAATGTCCTTGCCAAAGAAAAAATCCAAAGGAGATTTTGGCATGTATCCTATACATGTTTCAAATGGATATCTTTGAGTAGAAGAATGTTTGGCTCAATTATACGCATGTTGCACATAACACAAATGTTCATCCCAAAGCTTAGGATGTTTGTTGCAATATGCTCGAAGAAGATGCACTACTATTCTGTTCACTACCTATGTCTTCCCGTCCTTCTATGGATGAAATGATGTGCTCTTCTTNCCCCAAAAGAGTGGACGGGAAATATATATTATTTTTTGGCAGCACAGTGAGTCGCCCTTGGACAAAGCACATCCTTTTGTTTGTTCGTAAATATTTGGGATCTTATATGACCTTAGGAAGTTGTTCTCGCTACATAGATTTGTGTCCTCCTCCGTTTGGTTACTCTTCCAAAGACATGGAGAGTTTGTGTTTCCTCCTGGATCATGAACTTATGTCAATGTCATGTTGCCTAAGTCTGATCATCTTTCATGCTATTTTTCAAGGTAAGTTTCAACCAACTTGAGTCAGCCTTTATGCAGTTTGTCTCTTTACCTCATGCCCGACCATCCCAAAAGTCCAATCAAGTCTTTGTTCGAAATTGATGAATTTCTTTGCCTGATCATCGAGATCCTCTTTTCTTTTCCCGACGAGCCATCGAAGACCTCTGGGTAGTGAATTCATACACTCACATTATACTCCTACCCGAGTTTTGAATATCTTGAATTTGTTGCTCGAGCTATGAAGACCTCATCTCCAGCCATTAGGCATTGTTGGCTTCTTGAAGATGGATACTATACTTGTATATATTTGATTTTGAGATGTAGATATGTTGTGTATTGCTTGCGGATACACTTTATATAGTTATATGACATGAATTTACAGTTTATTTGATTGGTATCCATGATTTATTTAATCTCGAGCATGGGTATGCCCGCCTCGGAGAGACATTTGTTATTTTTGCAGATGGCACCTTCCGAGCTCTGGTCTCGAGCTCACTCATTTCATACATTGGTGAATATTTTTTAATGTATTTCGACCATCAAATTCTCTTATGAAATCACACATTAGGGGGATATGTTATAACCCTAAATTTATCTACACATGCATACCTGACATTTGGCCCTCTTACTTGCATTTTTTTCCAAGCCATCACTGAGTTGCTCTTCTAAAAAAACCATTTTTTGAAGATGTACGCTCCCTGCACCAATACTTCCTACATACATATGCTTCTTACACCACTATATCCCACGTACGTATGCATGTTTCACCACCAAAACCCGTATATACTTGCAAAAGTTGCAAGGAATTTGTTGAGATTACGAGCTATTGGATAGTTTCCCAACTAATACACTGCGTATAGCCCCTCACCCAACCAAATAACCATCCTTTTGTCATATAAAAGGAGGTGTTGGGGTATCATTCCAAATCTAGACGTAAGAACAGTGAAACTCTGTCTATTTCACATCCCCTCCTTTCCCCAAGTAATTGCAGCCCTTTTGTGAGAATTGCCTCAGAATTTCCCAATTTTCCTTCCTTCCTCCATCAAAAGCTCATTTTACTTCCTAAGAAGAAGGTTGAGAGGAGAAGACATACAGAGGTGCACTTGGACCTTGGTGAAGAGGATCCCAGACCAGGTTTGTGGAGCAGTAGCCGACTTTGTTCATAAGTGATCATTGTATTATCAATAAAAGAAGTACTTTTCCTATCCCAAATCATGGCGTGTTGAATGTTTCTCATGATTTATGTTTTAATATTCTAACATCTAACCCTAATTTGTGTATGAATTGCATGCTTGTAGATTTATGTTTGTCTATCTTTGAATGCAGGCCATCCTTGGGAGGAGGCGTGTAGCCAACAAATATTTCAAGCGCGAGAGGATCATCACCAGACACTGAGTAGAGGTACAGTTACCCGATCCTTTTCAGTTTGCTTTTCTTGTATGAGTTTGGGGTATATTTGGGGTAGTTATAGAAGTAGGTGACTTTTAAACGGTTATTGATATTCCTACATTGTAAACCATGGTCTAGCCATAGGGGGGGTTTTCCCGCTAGCAAGCCTTGAGCTCACTCTGAGCCTATTGTAATCATGTGATTTTATGAATATATTCTTGTGTTTTTGTTCTGTTTGATAAAAAAGAAAGGTGCATGATGCATCATATTATATTCCCACTATTATAAATAGTAATGATATGAAGTCCTATGGTTTCCCTAAGTAGTTGTTCAATGTATTGTATGTCTTGAATATGATATGATATTTCTAGTAATAAAGATATGGAAATTCTGATCTATTCTGTGTCTATTGTGAATGAGCTAGTTATGTGTGTTGATAGTTTTAATTCTCAGTCCTAAAGTAATCTGTTAGACATGAGTTTCATGGATGCCAATTGTAGTAATTTTTCATATGCTTATTCCTCGATCTCTGACACAAGACCTTATGGTCTTTGTGATCTTCTCTATATCTCAGGTGAGAACTTTCCTGACCTTAGTTGAGGATTGATATTTTGGTGATTTGAGGTTTTTTTTGGCATAGTGTCTTTTATGAGACATCTCTGCCTCCTCCATTCCTGGATGTGATCATAGATGTGGGTGGAGGTGGATTGTTTTAGCAACGTCAAAATCTTAGAAACAATATCATATCGGATTGACAATTGGAAGTGAGTGACAAAAGACATTATGAGGGAATTGAAGTCATCGAAAGAGTATTGTTTCAACTCAACATACCATTTTTCCGCTGAACCCATAAGAGTGCATTGTAAAATCCGCAACCTGATGGAATCATCCATCAAGGAGTTGGAGGAACACCATAGATGCAAAGTCATAACATGGTTGTTGGGGTCTTCTCCGAGCTTACCTTCAAATTTAGGAATATCATAAGGCAATTTGTGAGGGATGGATGGCTAGAAAGTCTGATGTCGAATAAGGTTATTGGTCAATCGCGACAAATCCGGTATATTTAGGGTAGATAGAAATGGTGATTGTCAGTTGATCTACAGGTTCGAGTAATAGTGATGTGGCATGGCTGAAACACCGGTGGGACCCTGAACAGTGAGAGATGGTCACCCTAGAAATTATTTGGGTTGGGGCTGTGTAGGTTGGGATGATCCGCCCTTGAATGGTTGTGTATAGGGCAGAGAAGGATAGGCTCCAACTTGAGGGTGAGGGTTAGGTGGAGGCTAGAGAAAACCTTCCTGGGATGCGTGGGATTGGGGGTTGGGTTGGGTCCAGAGTGAGTTTGAAATAACTAGATATGGTAGTCAAGTGGTAATATTATGAAGACCTGTCAGAGGAATTTGCCCCCCAACTCTGTAATTAATTCCCATGGAATAATCTGTTCCGTTTGGTGGTTGTCCGCCAACTGATTATTCCCCCCTACTGAAACCTGACCTCCTGTTAGAGGTTTTCCCCCATTACTAAACTAACCTCTGAAAAAGTATGGGCCCTCGATTGGTTGTTTTCCCCCAGTTGTGTATTTTCTTTGGCTGGAGGTTGCCCCCTGACATAAGGTGGACTCATGAATGTCTGTTATCCTGATCTCGATGATTTACCTCCATATGGAGGTGGCCCTCCAGTAGAAGGTTGATATCCCACGGGGTTTTTACCCCCTCCTGGAAATAGTATACTAAGTGGAGTTTTCCCCCCAATGTATGATGTAGAAGGAGGAACTCAAGGAAGGCACATAGATAGTCTGGATAGTCTGTGAGATTGGTGTCGGTGTAGGAATGTGATTTTGGGGCACATTCATTTGAGGAAATTTGGAGACATGATGAAGTATCAAAGTTTTCCCTAATGGGGGAGGAGGTTGAGAGGCAGGATGAATCACCAACATTTCCTCCAATTGGGAGGTAGTGGGGAATGAAGTCTGAAAGTCAAGAGACATGCCAGAGGTAAGGATATGAGGTGCATGTGAATATGCATGAGAAGATACCAATGTGGTGGGTGAGGAATCGGGTTGAAGGTTATGTCCAAACTATCGAAAATATTGTGTCCTGAGGGTGTCCTCCACATAGTTCGAATAAGAGTCTGACTAGGTAGAGGATTTTTAAATCCTACTAATGGGTTGGGTTGTTTTGATTCCATATTCATAAATTCTTCAAAAGGTACACATGGTATTCAAGGACAATCAATTTCAAATTCCCTGTAGGAGTTTACCTGTGCTAGGAGTGGACTAAGAGGGTCGATTAAGGGCGGGCTTGTAGGAGGGACAAAAACTTCCTAAAAAGTGGGTCCCTCTCGGTGATCAATCAAGGGAGTAGTTGTACTCCCAGATTCAGAATAATTCTTTCGTGTATAACTTTCTCTTGAGAGCGGTCTTCGGGTGAATGAGGAGAAACAAGTTCGTAATCTTCAGGAGGAAAAGTTTTCATCCTCCGATACCTACGTGGACCTTGGTCAACCATAGTGAAACTACAAAAATAACAATCTTAAGGAAAACTAAGGAAAACAATCAGCACACGCTAAAATAATCTAAGAAGAAAAAAAGAAAACCAAGACCTTTTCACAATGAAACCACTAGTTAGTGATGAAATCCAACGTCGCGGAATAAAAATGAAAAGGCATGGGGGTTGATCTGGTGGAACAGTTACATTGGTGGCCTACTTAATGGACTTATTCACTAGTGCAATTTCCCACATGGCAGAACCATGGGTATACCCTCCAAGGAGCCCGAGTGGGTTTGACCAACGTGTGTCCTAGGTACAACAAAGACTTTCCCCTTCATCGTCACCTTGTTTAAAATCCCTAAAGATAATGTTCAATAAGGATACCACTTACAACACTAGATCATGGGGAAACAATCGACAATCATGTTGTACATGGAAGGGTAGGGCCTTTTAAGGCCCGAAATCTCCTTGACAAGGCCCACACAAAGTTGTCTTCCCAAGTGATCCCCAAGTTCCTTTCGACACCGTTTGTATTACGTGTAAACCACACAACCAAGACTAACGAAGCGAGGTTAGTTACTCTACTAGTCCCAATGTGACCTCATGATTGACCCTTGTGTGAGAAGGGCCACCCATGAAAATGACGTGGAAAATGGATTTTTCTCCCTAGCATAGGATGCTATGTTTGTTTAATAGCTTTGGAGAGTTATCCTCACCACCTAATCCAAATATCTACACTTAATCTAATGTTGGTTTAAAGAGCCCTAAGATTGATTTCTAGATATATTTTAATTAGCACTTAATTATGAGGTTGTTGTTTACTCAGGGGTATATGGAAGCGAATATGGTGATATGATGACCTTGACTCCAAAAGAAAATGCAATAGAATTAAATGAAAATATTTCATTTGATGAACACTATGTACGAGAGGGAGAAGAGTTGTGCTTTTCTTTTTAGAAAGTAACCTACCCAAATCCCAATGCAAATGAAACAACCGATGAAGACTTCCTAACCTAAAAATTTCCCAAGATAACGCTACCAAAATGCACCAAAGCACTACTTGCAAAAAAAAAAATTGAATGCAATGCTCTCTCTCTCTATATATTTTTCAAATTTAATGAAAAACTTTAAAAAACAATAATTTCCTTTTGCTTCTTAATAAAAAATGACAAGATTCAAATATTTGACACAAATCTCCAAGAAGAAGAAGTGAATAAAGCAAGCAAACAATTCAAAGAAAGACAAGAATGAAAAAACCCATAAACCGCAAAGATCAAATCACACCAGTCACAAAAGAGCAAAAGAGTTCCACAAGTTGAAATCAATAAGGCAACTTGAGAATGAAACTCAAGAGATCGGAAATCAAGCAAGTGAAACAGATGAAGCAAAAGCACACCACTCAAGCTAAGGGGTAAAAGGAATCCTAAGCAAGGATGCAATAGTAGATTGAGATGAAACGTGAATGGAGATGAAAAGGTAAGGAACAAATATCATTCAATCAAATTCATCCAATGAGAACCAAATACAAAGTCTAGACACCAATCAAAACAATTCTAAGCAGAAAACTGAGAGAAAATCAGAGAAAAATGGGCCCAAAAACAGTGTTGTAGAAGGAGTACGCTCCTCTGTAAGTGAAAAAAGGGCATCCTAAGATGGAGGATGCTCCCTAATAGGCTAGGGGGGTGCGTCCAGGATGCCTCCGATGGGTTCTGCAGGTGATCCAAAAATGAAAGGTATTATAAACAAATTGACATTAACTTGATGCTCATGGGTAATTAAAGAGTTCATCCATCATTAAACATGTTGCAAATAAGAGAAGATAACAACAAGAAGAAATAGAAATAGACACAAAGAACTTGTTAACGAAGTTCACCAATGAGTGGTTACATCTTCGGGTCTGATTCCAAGTGGAGGAACGCTTTATTGATCTTTGATGCTCAAGTTCTCTTTACAATTGTTCTTTGCTGTCACAAATAGGCTTCTGATCTGTTGTACAAGACCTCCTTGTGCATATGCACACATGCCTCAACTATCTCCTCTCAAAACATGACTCAATGCCCCTCAAAACATGAGAATTGGGCCATTAGCTCAAGCTGCTCTCACATCTCCAAAAAGGCCTAAATTTGGCCAAAAGCTATAAAAACCCACTATGATATGAAAAATCAAATTAATACCCCTAAGGCTGGGCGAGCGCCCCTTTTGAAGCATTTGTATGGGCCATATGGCTAAGAACCAGCCAAGAGGGCACTAAGCACTCAGCCCCTCCACTGTTTTCTCCCTGGTCACATGGCGAAAGCATAGGACCTAGGGTCCGATTGGACAACATAATCCCTTGTCAATCATCCCTAGCCTTTGGTTATGGCACCTGGTCCTATGGTGGTAGTTACTGGTCCTACAGGCTATCCTCTGGGCCCGTGCCTTGGATTTATCCACTCCCAAGAGATGAAACAAAACTAAAATCAACTGCGAGCTAAACAAGCCTCACCTTGTATCCCGTTGGTCACAAATCCCCTACGAATTCGTTGCATCCCGGAAAGGTCACGGGTTCGAATCCGAATGTTGCCAAAATTTTACACAAGCCGTCATTGTCCATCTACAGGGTGCCATGTGGAACCATCTTATTGGGCCATGTGGCGACCCATAATTGGACCAATTCCTCCATCATACAACAAGTCACCCTGCCACTTGTCTGACACGTCCTCCACCGTACAGCCAGTCACCCTCCCACGTGTCAATTCATACCACCATGTGTCATTGCCACGTCAACCTGTCATACTACCATGTGTCAGTCCGTACTTCCACGTCACCTGGAATGTGTCCATACATACTTCCACATGTCACCTCCTGATGATGCCATGCCATCATGATGATGTCATGTTGATGTCACTTGTCTTACTGTTGATGTCAGCATTGAATTTGATTGTTGACTTTTTACCTTTTGGGGAATTTGATCAGAACACGATAACTTTTGCATACGGTGTATGTTTGAGGAAAAAAATACATGGTCGGAATCAACATGATGAGACATACACATTGGAACTGGTTTCGTCTGATTTCGAGAACTTTTATTTTTGAGCATTTTTCTGGATTTGAGGATCCTCCTGGATCAATCCTCCCCACTTGGAAGCTTTTGGACCTCCAAAAGTCTAGTAACAATTGGTAAATAAGTGAGGATACTATGCCCTCACTTTTCCAGTCTCCATCCACCTTTCTTGACTTGTATTAGTGCCCTTCAATCCCACTCGAAGATATTCCACATCACCCATGCGAGAAGTACAAAATATTTTGTCCAAAATGGTGTCATCCTGTAACTCATTCATGTACTCAGGAGAAACATATTCTATGGAAGGAATCTAAACACTCTCTCCTTGATCCTCGATCATAGGAGTCTAACACAATCTCAATTTTTCCACATTTACAACTGAATAAATTTGCATATATGGAGGCAATTCTAATCGAAAAGCATTAGAACTAATTTTGTCTAAAATTTTGAAAGGACCATAGAGAATTGGTTTTATCTTTTTACCTTCTCCTTGCAATATTTCCTTGCCGATGTATAACCAGACATGATCTCCTACTTTGAACTGATGATCAACTCAATGCATGCCATGTCTCGCCTTGTATTTGGCTTGGCTTTTCTCCAACTGTTTATGTACTACCTGATGAATCAACTGGATCCGTTCAATGAACTTTGTAGCCTTGTCCACATCAGTGTGTTTGTCTATTGCAATGTCCTTGCCAAAGAAAAAATCCAAAGGAGATTTTGGCATGTATCCTATACATGTTTCAAATGGATATCTTTGAGTAGAAGAATGTTTGGCTCAATTATACGCATGTTGCACATAACACAAATGTTCATCCCAAAGCTTAGGATGTTTGTTGCAATATGCTCGAAGAAGATGCACTACTATTCTGTTCACTACCTATGTCTTCCCGTCCTTCTATGGATGAAATGATGTGCTCTTCTT
>JZKD02S2203702.1:0-35722 GCA_000966675.3 Picea glauca
AGACCACTAACATTAGGATAAACCCTAATGATTCAAAACAAAACCAAAATTCTAACCCAAACAATTCACCAAATAAAGGAAAGAATAATTTTCCTAGGATGATATTTCCCTACACAATTTGTAAAGTGTTAAACAAGTATCCCAAAGGTAAGCCTAGTGAGGGTTAATGTATCCATCATGGGGTTTCCATCTATAGAAATTGGTTGAAAGAGAAAGAGTCCAATCTAAGTAATGGGATTCCTTGAATGTGTGATCTATAAAAGAAGAGGCCCACAAGGGGATGGGTTGTCCTCATCTTATATGCATTTGGGTAAGAGAGTGTTATGGACTCTCAAGGTGACTAAATCAGTGCATCAATGTTGTATGACACACTCAACACAGATGATGATGTAATGAGTACCTCATTAGACAACATGACGGTACACAGGGAGAATATCCCATGGGATAGGATTAGGGAATTGCACCTTGATATTCCCCAAGTACCAAGGAGTGTTTGAATACACTTAGGCCCATTTTAGTGTAATATGGGAGGTTTTGGTTAGCCTCAATGGTGGGAAAGACATTGTATAGAAAGATAGGTGGCTTGGGCTCATAATATGTAAATTGATCCAAAGAAATGGTCCTTCCTTCCTGGGGAAAAATCATAGTGTAAAATACCAAGAATGAAACCCCCTTCATGGCATACATATAGCTACACCCAAGAAGAACATTGTAATCGAGTGGAGCATCTACAACCTCTATGTCAATCAAGACTATATTTCCACCTAGTTCAATGGGGACATTTTTGAAAGATTCCTTCGAGCTGAGAAGGATGGATAGCATTGGCACATGAAGGGTGATGGTGTATGGAATTATATAAAGGGATATTGACTTCTACCATACCATGGTGGACATGAAACAAGTAGAGGAACCTTTTTCAATGATGCAATGGTGGATGATAATGTTTTTTATTGCCAATAGCATTTGAAATGCAAATGACAAGGGAACCCTTGGCTTAGCTTTATCTAATTCAAAGGTCATCAAGTGTGAATTATATGGATCGATAATTCCCAAGGCTAATAGTAAGGCCTTCCACTAGGAAATATAGGTTTGAAGGACATTGAGTGCTAACATGGAGACAAGTAACTAAGACAAGTCATCAACAATACTATAGCTATGTGCAGCTTTCACATGTGGATATGTGTAGTATGATGTAAAGGTTCCTTTGGTACATAGGGTGTAGGGTCTACATTAGCTCAAGGGATACTTACAACACCATTGGTTGAGGGTTTGGCATCATTACATTCCACTATATTAGGCTTGAGCATGCCATATGACCTATGGAAAGTCTAAAGGTGAATGTTCATTGAGTTCATGTAGATGTTTTGAAATGATTGATATCCTAGAAAGAAATAACTAGAAGGAAAGGAGGAGGATGGGGCCTCATATTGGTGAATAATTGTTCTTTTCTAGGGGAAGGGATTTCCAAGCATTGTCATCTTTGAAGAAATAGTGTATCCCTATTGGACAATATTATTCCCTTGTGGGGGATTAGTACCCAAACTATTTTATATCATATTCGTTATGTGAAATTTAATAATTTTAGGTTAGTGGTAGGATAAATTACCATATAGTATCTTCCCTCCCCCTACCCTAACCTTTCCACAGCACCACTAGTCCACTTGGTCTTCAATATCATACTTCTTCAGATTTTCCCATTCTCTATGACACTAGAGACACCACCAACATGTATCACAATAAATAAGCCACATGCCCAAAAGAAAATTGGGGAAACAATAGGAAAGTTAGGGTACCACTACCCTTGGACCCACCTTATCCACACCAACCACCCCAATCAGTGATAGCACTTCAATTCCACCTACTTGTGCTATTTGTGACATTAATGGTCATGTAACTCCCCATTTTCCCATGCTCCATAAGCAACAGAACCTTCTTAACCCACCCATAGTGGTCCTACTTGTGTTGATCCTATTGGTTGGGGGAAACCCCACCTTTCCTTTAAAGAACCTCTATTGAAATGTAATCCATCATTGNTAAACTAATGGGAACGTTGTATACATAATCCTATGGATTATGGTGTATTGTAAATATTAGTATTCATTTAGGAGAAATATGAAGATTCATAGGTGAATAGAAATAGTCATCAAACCTCTTGGAAGATGAAACCAAAGGTCATATATCAATGTATTTATATGTGGCTCACATTAATAAAATGTATTCAAGGTTGGAATTATTCAAGTTTTGTCAATTTAATTGTTTTTATTTCTTTATTATTCTTTATTATTTAATTATTGTTATAAATTTAATCACTATTTTTGTAATTACTACTTTATAATATTTAAATATTGATCAAATTGATGATTAATATAAGTCAATTTTACAACATATTAATTTTGAGAGAAAAAACTATGTATATATAAATGTTCCACCCCATTAACATTCAATCAATCCATGAATAGAGCTAAAAACCATATATACATAAACTCAATTATGTAATTTGACTGCACTAACACTCAATCAATTTCACACCATGGAAGCAAAAATCATGTATACATAAATGTGATGATGAGATTTTAAATTAAAACGTAAAATAACCATGTAATTTTTCTTTGTCTACATTAGGGAAATGTCAACTTTGTATACAACATTGTATGACAAAATATGTACCCATATAAAGAAATGAAATGAATTTGAAATCAAAATATTATTGAATCATATTTAGTGATATCCTCATTTATTAACTCTCTTGGTTTTCATGATGCAAAAACATAATAAAAAAAACATGAATTCAATAAAATAATAATCTCCTAACATTTAAAGATGTAATATAAAAATATGAAAGTTAAACATTTATTAATACCCGCTAATTCCTCTGAGTAACCCTCATCATCATCAGTTTGGAAGAATATAATATATTTCAATCCATGATGAATAATTCCAACTATATTTGAGTTAAAAAAAATAAACGCATAATTAACAATTAATCACATTGAGCATGAGATGCATATCTTTCACTTTTCTTGTGTAACCCCTCCTTTGGTCATACTTTAATTCTTTGTTAGTGGGATCACAGCTATAGTCATTTAATTGTATGCAATAAAAGAAAACCATATTTAATAATCACATATATTAAACTAGTATATTATCATAATAAATGAGATTATATTCATAAACATGCAAAGTGCCCTCTAATCATGCACCTCCCTCAAAGAATGTGTAACTGTTAATTTGTTTGCATCCAATCATGCATGTACATAAGAAAATATAAGATCATTTAAGTTTATCAATGTCTGATAAATGACCAAAAAAGTAGGTGTTGACGTTTGAATCTGTCAAGAACAAAACGGAAACCTCGCGAGAATATAAATATTCCCTTGCGTTTTTATAGAGGTGTTACTCCTCTGTTTTTATTTCAAGTATTTTCTTTGGATATCTTATATCAAATGATATAAGATTATTTTAAATGGCAGAATTCTCAAGAAAAAATAAATTGAAAAGGTAAATTTAATTGGATAATTCTTGAGAGATGGACCAGGAACCTCAAACATCACACATACTGAAAATAAATTACAGAAAATAACAAAAATTCATCACATCCATCACAGTTTCATATATTTTTTATCACATTCAAGATAAAATAAAATGGTTGAATCGTACAAGAGAAATTTGAAAGAGTATTACTTGTTAAGATTAAAAATGGAATTTGATAAGTCGATTTCAAACATCTTATACTAAAAAACTTACAGTTATAAAATACAATCAAAATCGACCCCGAAATAGTTCTTTGGGATTTCTCAAAAATAATAGTCTATTACAATCTCATAAATTTAAAGGCATTCTTCCATAAATGGACTGGGATTGGGGCTCTCGTGGACCATAAAATATATACAAGAAGTATGAAGAAGAGAAAAGATATCGGAGTAGAGCGTGAGCAACAAGATCTAGAAAGAAGACAAAATGGAAGTTATCAGAACTCGGTTATATTTTTCTAGTGAAATAATAAACACAACTAGATGAATTTTGAGAAGGAAGAAATTATGTGATCAGTATCGAATTACTATGATGGAGTCTCTCTATTTTTATTTGCTTCTTGTTGTGCCTTTTATGTGGTCCTTTGTTGCAGTTGGTTGGTTATTTTCTACAGTTCCCAACTAATCCTCTTCGGTTATCTTTAACAAAATATGTTTTAACCATTCTTGAATATAATCCTTCATTGGGGCAACGTTAATCTCTTTTATAATCCTTATATCAAACAAAGTACTTTCCAACTCTCTTAAATCAAATGATATTTGATGCAATGAATTTTAAATACATTCATTTTTGTTTGAATAACTAACCAACCAATTATCAATTTCATCTTCATTATATTCTTTAATACCATTGAACTTTTCTGCGGACAATTTTTTTAGTATCTCCACGTGTTCCTCGAATTACTCCCTTGTAAGAAATGTAGAGTTTAGAATTAAGCAAGGGTCGTGTACTTCTCTGGTATTTCTATCCAAATCAATTTCAATCAATTTTTTTATATAAATTCTCCATTTTTTAAATTACTTCATTGCATTCTTCAAGCATTTCCTTTAAAGTATTTATTTTCTTGATCCAGCATGCTTTAAGTTGCTTTACCCTGGCTTGAGAAGGTAAATTTTCTTCCTTTATTTTCAACTTTGTCATATTCATGATCTTCAGAATAAAATTAGTGAGCTCATTCTTGTAGAAACCTTTATAATTTTCACAATCATCCTGGATATAATCTTTAAAACTCTGCAATCTTGTGCCAAAATTCATAATATTATTGTTGATATCCCAAGCTTCAAGGACAAGAGACATCCTATTTTTGATGTTTTCCTCAACAAATTTCACTACTGTAACAAGTAGACTGGGTTTTCCTCTCCACTTAGAACTAGATTCAGGCAGGCCATCGGGATTCATCCCAGGTTTAACAGAAGCAAGTGGTTTTGCAAAGATTGGGAGTAGCATAAAAGCATTTTCCAACTCTCTGATTTTATTTTTCAATCTTTAATTTTCCACTTCCATAATCTAGAGAATTTATGGTGACCATATGTATCTTTGAAAGTCTGGATGTTGGAACCCCTCTTAAATCCATCATTGCATCCTTGATTCTTTTTCCTATTGAATTTACACATTCAAACATTAGATTTTTTATCTCTTTATCAAATAATTCATTGTGAAGGTTTAATGATTCATCTTCTAAAAAAAATGTTTTCTTGGACAATTATCTCCATTTCTGGTAGAGTTCTTCGCTCCTCTTCTAGGAATTCAATGTTTTCTATGTCAACATCAAGGTTTACGTTTTTCAAAAGGACGTCATCATCATGTATGCATTGCTCTATTTTTTTCTTGATTTTTATATCCTTTTCTCTCTACTACCGGTAATTTGTGAGTTGACTCAATATTATTTTTACCATGATCAGGGTCATCATCGCCCCCTGAATTATTAATTAAAGAATTTTGTTTATCTTGAACAATATTTTGGGTATGTCATTTTGGGGTTCCTCTTCTTTGAGATGAACTCTACGATTTAGACCCCTTTTCACTTGTGACGTTTCCATGTTGTTTTTATGCCTCATTTGTGCTTATAATCGTTTCAAGGTCCTGAACTAGTTTTTCTTGAGAATTATTTCCTTCATTTTCTTCCTCCTCATATATATGTGTGTGTGTGTGTGTGTGTGTGTGTGTGTGTGTGTGTGTGTGTGTGTGTGTGTGTTAATAAATGAGACACTAAAACCAATAGAAATTATATGATTCATAAAAAGTTGTTGTGGGTCAAACCCTTTCACATAGTCAGCCACCTTTAACTTATACGGGTCAATTGAATAGAAAAATCATCAATATTTGAAGCATTCTTAACTGTAATCTCACCAACCTTCCATGGTAATTGAATAAATTGTTTTTTCTTTCTTTGAGCAAAGAAATTTTTCCAGAATCTGTAATGTCTGCAAACTTCTATTACAAACATTTTATTGGGTACATAAAATGGGAGATAAGTAGGTTCCACATGGGAGAAATATATTATGATGATGTTTTAATATTCAGTGTATTCAACTTCTCCCCTTTGATTTAAAAATTATTATGCTTATAATGACAATCTTGAAGTATTTTCCCCAAACATTAATCTTTTGAAAACATAAAGGAAAGAGTTATAAACTTCATAAAAGTGGTACATTTCTCTTTTCTTCCATAAATCCAAATACCAAGTATAAACCAAGTGTGTCATAAGGTAAATTTTCTTTTAAATATGGAGCCCTTGAAATTCATGGCTATCAACGATAGTGAAGACCAAACACCCAGACATATAAAAAAAAAAAATCTTAAAATTCGACAACTGGGATGTTATTTTCATGGATATAATCCTTGACCAATAAAAAAAAAACCTTTTTCCTTGAACAAAGTAACACAAGATATACAGATCCAACCTGGGAATAGTAGCAGTGGATTCCAACCCAAGAATTCTAGCTAAAAACCAGGCAATTTATTTGTAGGGTTTCTTGAGTTGACTAACCTGTATTAGAGATAAATCCATTGGCATTGTTGAGGGGTCCTCCAATAATTGTGGAAATATATGTTTGCCACCATTTTTAGCTTTGATAAAATTATTATCTTCCTCAACTTTAAATATTGTAGTTGGCTTCAGCAATTTGAGCATCTAATTGAAAGTAAGTGGCCCCAAAGAAATCGATGAGCACCCATTCATATCGATAATCCTTTGGTTTTTCTCAAAATTATCAATACACCATATTACTAAATATTTTTTGTCAAATACTTCTGGAACACAGCCTGCTCAAACTATCCCAGACGTCCATATGAAATTATCATTCCTTTCTGAAGAATATTTCCTATAGACTTTGGACCAATGATTCTCTGAATTTTCTCGTGCAAATGTGTTCAGCATGTCGCCACAGAAGTTTTATCTTCCTTTCTCCATCTTCTTCTATGATTATCATAGCATGTAGAGGGCTCATATGATTATGGAATAATGTTTTCCATGTTTAAGTTAAATGGAGATTTTGTTTCAAGGGAGAAGTTATATGAAATAAATTTGAATTTATGAAGTTAACATTGAATAACTCGCTATATAATAATGGTCCTAATATATATTAACTTCACACGATCCAAACATTAAATGTTTCTTTGATTACAGTGACATGGGAAAAATCTTTAGGCGAAGTGTAAGAATGAATAGTGAAATTTTGAAATATGTAATCTCTGCTTCCGCAGTTAGAATGAGTAATCTCAAAACAAATTGAGTACCAATTATCACGTGGATGCAGTAAAGGTGATATTTTAAAAGAAAACAAGGAAACTTCACTTCCGCGATGAAACTTGAAAATATAATCTTAAGGGATCTCTGCTTTCGTGGTTCCAAAATGAGACTAAGTATGGAGGTTTGCGGATGGAGGTATACTTATAGAATGAAAATGGATTATGCTTGTTGTGATTCCTCTGCTCTGAAGGCAAGACAAGTATTTTGGGAGATGAAAATTTGTAAGTATGGTATATTGAAAATAGAGTTTTATGAGAGAATTTTAGGGTCAACAGTAGGTCGATGTTAATATAAGATTACATTGGAAAAAGATAACAAGTTAAAAATATATCAAAATAAATAACCACAAGCATATCAGAAGCAATAACTACAAGCATATATTATTTATTACCTTTGTGGCTTTTTTGTGGTGTCTCAAGGCCCATTCCTCATGCCTACTTCTCTTTAGAAATCCTCTTAGATTATTTGAAATCATTCAGGATTTTTTAAAATATAAATTTTTCAATATCATATGGACTTTTTTTATAGTGTTTTCCTTCCTCGACAAGCTTTTCAATGTTCTGACTAAATTTGTTCAAAACATAGAAAAGGAAGTCACCTATAAAATTCAATTACGATACATAATGAAATATAAAAGGTGAAGAACTAGAAATGAGTAAGTACATAGAAGACTAATTTGAACATATTTCACCTGATATGGTATCTCCTCCTCTTGATAGTTTTGGAGAATCTATGAAGGGCCCATTTATCCATAAATTATAAATTTGGGAACCTTCTATGTAGATGTTGTAATTCTTTATGCTTACTAGCACTACTTGTTTAAATCTAATATTTATTCTATTCTTTTGACCACTCCGACATAACTATGTCAATAAATTTTTTATCGATAATTGTACCACTACCAAATATTAAAACCTTCCCTTTATCAATAACTTGTATATCATCGTGAGTGAACGCATTTTCTCTATCCTCTGCTAAGACAAATATTCATCTTTGTTCATATTAATCCCTAAGTTTTGTGCTCAATCATTATGGTGCATTTCATATAACTAATAAGTGCCATGAAAAATGTAGTATATTGGACTCGCTCAAACTCAAAATTTCTTTGAAAACTATAATATAAATTGTACAACAACATGCTCAAATCTACTATGACTAAGATACCAGGAACTTTCTCCCCATTAGACCTCATGCAAGTAATCTAAATATAAGTATCATCTATGTTCTTTGGTTATTCTCTTTATAAATATTGTAAGTTTTTTGTCAAGATTTTATATTATAGTAACTAATGATTAGAATCATGAATGAAACTCTTCATACATAAATACATATTTTTCAATTTTATATAACAATCATAAAGTGTATGAAACTAGGTTTTGGACAATTCCTGAAACGTTGTGGGATGAAAAACTATAATCTTTGTGACACTAAGAGAGTTGAAGTTGAAATCACTTTCTATTAGAATGTCCAACATATACCCAAATTAGATCTCAATTTCAAAATATTTTTCACACTACCAACTGTCCTAACCTTCTAACTCAACAAAACTATGGTGATCTTTGAATGCTTCTCTTAATTTTTTTCAAGTATAGAAATAAAATTATAAATAAATCCAAGTAATTCCTTACCTTATTAAGGCCCAATAGACAAAATTTGGTCTCATTGGACATTAATCATCATCATCATCATCATCATCATCATCATCAATTACGACTCTTTGGGGTCTTATTATTATTTTCTTCATCAATTGCAATGTGTTCACATTTTCTTCTCTCATGTCCCTCTCTTTATCTAGGTCTAGCATCATCGTCTGAGAAATATCCACCAAAATCCATATGACCTGTAGTCTATTACAATGACACACTACTAAGTACATAAAATTCTTGGAATAAGATATATGTATTTGACATGAACATTGAAAATGTACATGTATAAGATCAACATATGTAGAGATGTAAAGTATAACTCTCTAACTCAAAGAAGGAGAGGAGAGAAGAGGAGAGGAGAGGAGGAGAGGAAGGAAAAGGACAAGATGAAGGAAAACCCAAATCCCATCTCCAAAAATTAAATCTCATTTGTTTTAAATATAAAAATTTAAAATAAAATTGTGGGAAGAGGAAAAAAACCCATATCCATCCCCCATATCCAAATGTCAAATACCATTTTAATTTAAATATGAGAATTTAAAATATAATTGGGGGAAGAGTAAAGAAAACCAAATCCCATCTCCCATCTCCAAAACCCAAATCCCATCGTGGGCCATATCTTTTTCCATATTAATGTCTTCATGAGCTAGGGTTTAAATGTGATAGAAATTTCAAAGGCATTCCATATGTTAAATTTTATGGCATAGATTGAAATTAATATAGATAAACACAATGTAGAGTGAACTTATTCCCGACAAGGACCAAAATAGGTGAGAGAAGAAAAATTGTAGGAATCTAGGGTTTCTAGATCTAGGCATATGAAGGTTGAAGACTACATTCTTAAATATTTGATGTTGCATTTGATACTTTGGAAGGATTTGGCCAATTAATATACTTGTCAAGAAAATTTATTTTCTAATCTTAAATGATGCAAAAAGAGAATTCATAGATTATTGTGTATATTGTTTCAAAGAACCTTGTTAATTGTGTCAAATTTCCAGGATAAATGAGACAACATTTTTAATGGATTTTTTATTATATCATTTAGACCATTTCCCCATATTTTATCTCGCTTCTTCAACTCGTCCTACTCATTATTGATTAAAGGTTTTTAGCAACCTCTCTTCATGTTATCGAAGGTTTACTAGAAACATTGAAGGTGAGTGATGGATCAATAACAAGGATTCAAACGAGAATATAAATGGATATCTACGATGAGGGTTTCTTCCATGAGGGTTCACTCATGCATATATAGGTNAAGTATAGAAATAAAATTATAAATAAATCCAAGTAATTCCTTACCTTATTAAGGCCCAATAGACAAAATTTGGTCTCATTGGACATTAATCATCATCATCATCATCAATTACGACTCTTTGGGGTCTTATTATTATTTTCTTCATCAATTGTAATGTGTTAACATTTTCTTCTCTCATGTCCCTCTCTTTATCTAGGTCTAGCATCATCGTTTGAGAAATATCCACCAAAATCCATATGACCTGTAGATGTATTACAATGACACACTACTAAGTACATAAAATTCTTGGAATAAGATATATGTATTTGACATGAACATTGAAAATGTACATGTATAAGATCAACATATGTAGAGAAGTAAAGTATAACTCTCTAACTCAAAGAAGGAGAGGAGAGCAGAGGAGAGGAGAGAAGGAGAGGAAGGAAAAGGACAAGATGAAGGAAAACCCAAATCCCATCTCCAAAAATTAAATCTCATTTGTTTTAAATATAAAAATTAAAATTAAAATTATGGGAAGAGGAAAAAAACCCATATCCATCCCCCATATCCAAATGTCAAATGTCATTTTGTTTTAAATATGAGAATTTAAAATATAATTGGGGGAAGAGGAAAGAAAACCAAATCCCATCTCCCATCTCCAAAACCCAAATCCCATCGTGGGCCATATATTTTTCCATATTAATGTCTTCATGAGCTAGGGTTTAAATGTGATAGGAATTTCAAAGGCATTCCATATGTTCAATTTTATGGCATAGATTGAAATTAATATAGATAAACACAATGTAGAGTGAACTTATTCCCGACAAGGACCAAAATAGGTGAGAGAAGAAAAATTGTAGGAATCTAGGGTTTCTAGATCTAGGCATATGAAGGTTGAAGACTACATTCTTAAATATTTGATGTTGCATTTGATACTTTGGAAGGATTTGGCCAATTAATATACTTGTCAAGAAAATTTATTTTCTAATCTTAAATGATGCAAAAAGAGAATTCATAGATTATTGTGTATATTGTTTCAAAGAACCTTGTTAATTGTGTCAAATTTCCAGGATAAATGAGACAACATTTTTAATGGATTTTTTATTATATCATTTAGACCATTTCCCCATATTTTATCTCGCTTCTTCAACTCGTCCTACTCATTATTGATTAAAGGTTTTTAGCAACCTCTCTTCATGTTATCGAAGGTTTACTAGAAACATTGAAGGTGAGTGATGGATCAATAACAAGGATTCAAACGAGAATATAAATGGATATCTACGATGAGGGTTTCTTCCATGAGGGTTCACTCATGCATATATAGGTCTAAAGTCCTTCAACCTTGGCTTCATAGAAGAGGAACTAGTTTATTATTTGAATGATCCATTAGGGGACTAGTTGATCTCGACCAACCTGATGGACATACATGGCACCCTATAATCCTTCACCCCATCAATGCTATGAAAATATCTGATCTTGTGGGAAGAGACAATGTATATCCTTTACGAGATCCATCTTGGGGCCACTTCGGCCACCATGCTAATTATTTGGACATCCATAACACTAAAACGGAGGCAATCATTCATTTTCCCTAACCTTTGTTTCAAGGCCCTCTCTAGGAGGATAGTGATGAGTACAACGAGGGAGATCTAATAGCCTTCAAAAAACTTTACCAAGATATGGATCAAGTGGGACTATTAACATCGACATAATGGATTTATCCCCATGTTGTAAATGTGATTGATGCATCTCCTTTAGACTTGATGGCAGGCGCTTATAGTTTCAATCTTATCAAAGGTTTATCAATGATTACCAAAACCAAGGGTTTATTGGATTAAATCTAAATGGAAAGATAATGAGTGGTATCTCTTCCTTTGATTCCAATACCTCGACACAAGGAGAGTTAGGACTGGGAGGACCAAGGAACCCCTAAAAGTGTAGGAAGTGTATAAGGGAAAAATTGGAGGTTGTTAACATATTTCTTGGTGATACAACAAAACTCAATGAAATTATGGAGTTTGATAATTCAGTGCTCATAGAAGGTTCTCGGGTAGACGTGTGGGAGAAAAAATGCTCAAATCCTGGACAAAGGGAACCTTTATCACCCTTATTATATATATCCCATGAAGCATGGTTTTGGTGAAAGGTTGTCTAGTTTGGACTTTGTGGACATAGTAGGATGCAAAAACAATTATTCAAACCCATTGTAAATGGGGTTCACATGCCTTGTATCTCAAAAAGTAGAATTTGGATTTCGACACCCGCTCTGACCGCCTTGAATTTACTCAAATTTGGGTCCATATGCCTAGAATTTTTCTCATTATATGGTTTAAATATGTCTTTAAGGAAATTTGGAACTCTTTAGAACTCTTTAATGAAGCAAATAGTTCCTTGTGGAATACAGGTTACATGGGGATGGACATAATTTTGGTATGCCTTGACCTTTCAAAGGGTTTGGCATATTCAATTAAAGTATGAAAAGTTCCAACTATTTTCTACCAAACTCTTTATTATGAATGGATTTGATTAAAATGTCGGAGATTCCAGGAATATGGACATCTGGTAAAATATTGTGCTCTTAGTCTCAACAAGAAGATCTGGGTTTGGAATACTCCTCCACCTTCACAAAACCCAGCACATACTTATCAAGAATAAACTAAAACAAATCAGCTTCAAGATATTCCTCAAGAAGACAATCTATTTCCAGACATTCCAATAAAGGATCCGTCTCAGGAGCACCAAGACCCTTCCTCAATATTTCCTCATCATCAATATTCTATGACAATTTTAGGTAATAATTTTCCACCTCCACCCTCTCGTATTACATCCATTGGCCAAATGCTTAATGGGACTTCAGAGGTAGGTCTAGGGAATGATTTAGAGAACAGTAAAAGGGATTTTCTCTCTATTTTTTCCAAGTTCTCAAAATCCTAGAACTCCTCCATTATCCCTTTAGAAGGTTTAGAAGAAACCCTCTCAATGGATTCCAATCCTTTGGATCCCCATCTCCCTCCTCCAAATAAGGTGTCTATGTTTGTTTCTTTTGAAGGCTCCCCCTCATCTAAGACTTATAAATACAATCTCAAACCTTCTCACAAAGGATAGGTGTTTTTTGAAGGAGGCACTATAGGAGGACTTGGTTAATTGGATGAAAAAATTCCAAAGACATGCCAGAGAGGTAGAAAATTATACCTTTCCATAGCTCAAAACCAAGCTAATTCTGAAGTTAGAAGTGGTTAGTAATAGTCACTAATCATGGCCCTTAGAGCATCTTCCCCTATGGGAGGTGCAAAATGATTTTTCTAACCTTAAATTTTAAAGGGATGGCCAATCCCTCCAAGAAATTATCTTTGAAGTATTTGATTAAAACATACAACCCACCTTTCATATATCTACAAGAACTGATTACGGATGGAAAAAAAGTAACTAATGAACTCTACAATCTCTTAAAATTTTGGGCATTTGGTTTTGTTTATTCCATAGGATAATCTAGGGGGTTAGTTATAGGATGGAAACAAGCTTCTTTACACTATCTCACTCATGGGATTTTTCATCAAGCTTTTTTGGACCTCCATTTTCTCTCTCAAATTGGGGAAAATTATCACCTTCTTGAACCTCTACAATCCTTACTATAACATATTGGATTTATGGAAACACTTATTTAGTAGTTCTTGGCTTCAAGGAGGAATGTTGGTTATTGGAGGATACCTCAATTTATCGCTTGGTGCCTCTAAGATATGGTGCAAGTGACATAATTATAAAACCTTTTGGATTTATTCATTGGGAATTTGGAACAAGCCGGATTACCGGATATTGAGCCAACTAAGCTCACTCCAACCTAGACAAAACATAGGATAGGATAGGCCAAAATAAATAAATGCTTTGAATTTTTTTTATCTTAGAGGGTGTTTTGGAGGCCCTCAAGATCTATCAATGGGTTTCAACTAGTGGAAACTATTATCACTATCAAGTGCTTTTAGAAGTGGTCCTTTCTATGGCAAAACCACCAAGACCCTTCAAATTGAATCTTGAATGGATCAAAGAAGAGGATTCCCTTCAATTATTAAAAGACTCATGGACCCCTTTTGATAATTCTCTCAATGAATCAACGGCAATCCAATTCTTAAAAAATATGAAAAGGGTTAAACACTTTAAGATCCAATAGTACAAAGAGAAAAATGAAAATGATGACAAACTTATTTGAGAAGTGGAAGAATCCCTAGCCTCCAGGCTCTTATCAGAAGGATTTGTTTTTTTATCAAACTCCTAGAAGGATGAGATCAATCAATTAGAAACTAAAATAAGGAGATCCTCTTATACAAAGAAAAAGAATGGTGTATAAAGTGCAAGTAAATCTAGCTTAAGGCTGGAGATGACAACACCAAATTCTTCCATAGCTTCACCAACTATAGGAAAAACACCAATTTTGTTTCGAAAAATGCCAAAGAGGATGATACTTGGGTTGAGAACTTCCCTAATATAGTCATAGAGGGAGTCAGATATTTCCAAACTCTATTTAAATAAGACAATCATGCCATTATAGATGCAATCATTCATCTTTCTGGTTTATTTCCAAGATTCGTAGAACCCAAATATAATTAAAGTATCTAGCAGAGGTTGGAAAGGAATAGTTACTAAAAAATCTTCAAATATTTCAAAAGGATAATATCCCTAGTCCATATGGACTTGTCATCGTGTTCTTTCTTAGTTGTTTTGACTTCATTGGAAACGATCTCAAGAGGGTAGTGTAGCACTCTAGAAAAATTGGAAATATTGGGGAAACTTTTAACTCCACCTTCATATCCCTCATTCCAAAGATCAACAACCCAACTCAATATGAAAGCTTTAGACCTTTTTTTTCCCAGAAAAAAAGTGTGTCTTTTATTAAGTAATTGAAGTTACAATCCTTAGGCGCAAGAGTGATTTACAAAAGAATAGCATAGATTGTTATTTAACGAGAAATATTATCCCAATCTTGTGAAGGCCTTTTCTATAGAGTCACAAAGATCCAAAATCAATTAAAAATTGTCATATCAGTCCTTTACAGGATTACATCATAAAAAAACACTCCATCAATAAACAAAATTCAAACCAGTAGACCTCAATGCAAATCTAAAAAGTTCCCTACTCTCTTGGAGATCCCTCAAAGTATTCTTCTAAAATTTAATGATTTTCCTATAAGAGTAAGGCACCTTTAGAAATTTCATCAATAACAAGGTTTAGAGACCAAGGAAATGTGTGAGAAACTAAGTTGATTTAACATAGAAGTGATATCATGGAGGCACATGGAAATAGGTTGAAGGCATGTATTACAAACATGTGACTTCTCATTCATCCAGTCAATGACAAACTTCGAATCCTCGAACACCTGGAGAGATATCATATCCCTTTCCACTGTTAGTTTTAGAAGTGCAAGCAAAGCATTGAATTCACCTAGGTTATTGGTCCCTTTTCCCATATTTTCTTTACCTTGAACAAAATGTGAGTCTAAGTAATGTAGAAAAAACCCCAACCCACAAGTTCTTCCAGGTCCTTGATAGGCCCCATCAAAAAATCCCTAAGCAAATTTATTGATCTCCACTTCAGCTACCAAAGCGAGGTGATTCTAGACCGGATCAATTTTGTAACTAGAATTGATCACCAAATATAGATGAGATACCTTGAACGTAGGATGACATATATTCTCAAACATGCTAGCATTTTGTTCTAGCGAGACCCCCCAAACTACAAGTATTGGAAGCACCCAAAAGTCCTTCAAGGTTGGCCTAATATAATACTCACGAAAGTAATATGAAATTGTTCACTTGTCCCATAAATTATTAATACCCAATTGTCATTCAATTTCCGTCTAGACTTGTCATGAGAAGGAAAAATCCAGAAATAGATGGGTATTGGTTTCGTCATTCCTCTTGCACAACTAACAAAGTCTCGAACCTTTTTTATTTTGAATTTGCATCCCATCCCACGTTAAAACTTATCCTTTTAACACAAGCCAGAAGAACAAGAAGCCCCTCAAATTTCCCTTTAGATTCCAAAGTTTGTAATACCACCTGGGCTTTTTATTTTCTCTTAATTCTTGCATTTCCAAATATCTGAGCTTCGTTGAGTACTGGCCACAAGATTTTTTGTATGACCAAACAATTTTATCCTAAGATGAATAAGTGAATATGTGCCTTATGCAATTCAGAGGTATTATAAACATTCCATTGATCATGTCAGATTACATCTATATCTAGATCCATAGCATAATTCCACCCCTCATTCCAAATTTTTGTACGAACAACATCCCTAGCCTTATTGAAAGTACATTGAACCAATTCCTCAAGCCAGACCACAATTTATTCATGCAGGAAAATCTTATCACCACATCCAATAATGACATCCATGTCTATCTGAACCTGTGTACATGTGCCAACCTTCCATGCCAAATAGTTTCCTATGATGGGAAAAGTGAGTGTGAGAGACCTCCATTGGTTAGATACATTTGGAGTACTCTTTTGTCTTCTTCTTATCCAGTCCAAAATAGTATCTTGTGCAATATATTTGTCGATTGGTACACATCTCCAAAGACTATCTATGGTCATGAATTCCCATAAATATTTGGATTTTAATGCTTTCCCAAAGAACCATATATATTTTAGGCCCCAACCACCATAAATATTTGTCTTTGAATGGATTTTCCAATTTCCTAAATGTGACCCCAGGTATTCTGCACTTCCCTTCCATAAAGATTTAAAACAAAGATTATGTATTCAAATGAGAATACCTTTTAGAATCAAGGCCAACAAATTCCATTATGATGGTATATCCTCAAGCACTAATTTGATCAAAATCAATCATCCTTCATAGGACAACCAGCGATTGCACCAGAAACTAATTTCCCGTTCAATTCTAGTCAATCGTAATTTCCAAACTAAAATGTTGTAATTGTTTGGCTTGGGGAAAAAGACAAGGTTATTTAACCCATTGCTCAAATCATAAGTTGAAAAATTAAAAATACGAGAGATGGCTTGATGAATTCCTTCCTCTAATATCTGTAAAGTAAATAAAACACATATGAACATTGATAAGCCTACATGTTGTATCATAGAACATCTCCAATATTTATTTCAAGGCCCTAGCTTATGAATCTACATAATAATAGCATAAAATCAACACATCATCTACAAAAAGAAAATTAGGGAGGAGCTCTACCCTTCCCATCTTTAAATATTGAATTTTTTTACTTGTTTGGCCTCCATGATCACTCGACTGAGTGCGTCAGCAACCAACAGAAATAGATATGGCGAGAGAGGGAATCCCTGATGCAACCTGTAATACCCATGTTTCCCCCAGCTTGTAAATATAATTTTTATCATTGTCATAACTATGGATAGGCGTATTATGTGTGAATTTTGAAAGATAATGAACCTTGTCTAAATAATGTAATGTAAAAATATTTATGTTCTTAATATAAAAAGGAAAATTTATGAATAAATGTTGAGGGTGTCGCTTATACAAAGATGATTTCATGAGAGGGAATGGTAAGGGGAACCATCCCTAGTTGAGATGACCCCTTCCAGACAGTACTCTGTTGGATTTGAAATGCTCAGACCCATAACTGTCCTTTGTCCTAAAGAATTTATTTACCAATCAAGCTAGTAGTTTGGGAGTCTTACTCAAGAATCAATGAGAGGATGGACAGAGTACCCATCTGTAAGTTTCTTGATTTGATCCACGAAATATTGTTGAGGAAGGAAAAAAATGAGGAAAATCGTGGGCATAAAAAGAAAAATAGAGGATAGAAAAAGTGCACAATTGGGTGGATAGAAAATGTATAGTTTGCATAAGAGAAATGTGTGAGCTTTCTCTGGTTCATAGAAGAATAGAGAAGAAGTAGAAAAAGGAATGTTTTAGGGTACATGAACTGTTTGTCAGTGTCTTCAAATCAAGCTAATAAATGAGGTGTTAGAAGGTTTAGTGGTTGAGTGAGAAATCATAGCAGGCCCCCTTGCTTGGTGGATCGAGGACTGGGTTGGTTGGTTCTTGTGGGAGAAGGAGAGTAACCTTCATCCCTCGTGGTTTACTGAGAAAAAGAAGAAATTTCTCTCATGGCATCATACTTTGGCTATGGGGTGGCCAGCTGTAGAGATAACTGATGTAGTTGTGCCTATGGTTGGGTGTAAAGTGGAACACCCTTCAGTAGTTACCAGTACCTTCTAGTTCCAAATAAGTATTCGTATATTCTATGTAAATAGCCAAGAAAATGGATTGTGCATGTATTATATTTATGAACGCGGATGCCTATTGAAGAACTTAATGGTTGGAATGCATGTATGGATGTTATGAATGTGTGCAATCGATTCGTAGTTTTAATTTTTGTTCTATCAGTAAGTCTTTATATCTAAATGATAATATAATTGCTTGGATGATTATATCCTATGATTTTGTTCAAGGTTAGTTTTACTTATAAATTTGAATGAAACCTGGTGGTGCTTGCTTATTCACTATTCCATGTAGTATAGATTCAAGAGAGTCTTATAAAAATCCCTGCAAAGTGCCTAAAAATATTATGGAATGGTTAAGACCCAAAACTAGAATTTTTCCCTAGAAATCCAATGTTTTGAATCGATAGGAATCGCAGCCATCGATTCAGTGGGGTGATTAGATATCAGACATATGTCTAAGAGTGAGATTTTTGGGAGAACAAGTCCTGAGATAGACCAAGAGTTGTAATGATAGTTCCGAAGAAGATGACAATGAAACCCTCAAAGAAGTGGATAACCTTTGATCTATTGGGAGTAACCCCAACGAGATCAAGACCATTGATGTCAGTGGCATCGTCATCGGGACATGAAAGGTTGGTAAAGTGAGTGAATTCCCATAGTGCCAACAATGATGGAGGACTTCGCCAATGAAGAAGGATAGGTGGTAGCACCTAGTTAGGTAAGCTCTGGTAACCTGTGATGATGTGTATAGCCATGTCTGTCCATGTGTCAAGTCGTAGGTAGATCCACATGTCATGTAGGTGTCATGCCACGTGGTTAGGTAAAATTGGAGGTTTGAGATATTGATTAGCATGAATCCTAATGACACATGTCACGTCAAGTGGCAGGCCATAGAAGTACCACGTGTCTCGATGGGGTGGTAAGTGTTAACGAGGCCACATGTTAGCCCACAATTGGTAGAAGGGGCCAAGTGTGAGTCCCTGTTAGATTTAAGTCTAGGGACAGTTGTCTTAGTCCTAGCCCGCATATCTATAGGTTAATAAATATGGATCGTCGGTGTCAGATGCATCATCATTGGGGAATGAAAGGTTGGTAAATTCGAGTGATGGCCCAAGAGTGTCAATGACGATAAAGGTAATGGGAGAGAACGTGAGCCATCAATCAGCATAGTGGCGAGTTTGAGTCTCAACCATGGGATTACCGTAGGTACTATCTAAGTGAAAAGGGGGGGACATGATGTCTTGACAAAGTGGTGATCTAGTGTTAGTTCCTAGGCCTGCATCTCAACCTCCTACTTCTCAAATCATCATATCCATCCATCAGCTTAGATCTTAGTTACTCTTTCTTCTTCATTGTGTGTTAGCTCATGTTGCTTTATGTAATATCCTCCTTGCTTAACATTATGTGTTTTGATTTTTATAAGGTTGATGTCACCTCCTGATTTGATTTTGAACAAGTCTTATCAGCATGGGTTATATCATTGTTGGATCACCAAAGAGTTGAACTAAGCCTACAGCTGCAAAACTGTTGATTGCAAGAATGTCAGCATTCTTGCAATCAATGGACAAACTCTGTTTTATGAGTTTTTATGGTTTTAAAAAATATTTCAAAGTTTTAATAAAAGTGCATTGGCACCCAAATTGCTCTTTTATGTTCCTACTACCCTCAAAATCGTTTGTATTGGTTCTTTGTGCAGTTTTCATTGCAAATTGTGAGTGAACCCTAGGCAACGCATATCCTCGACCACCATTGTCAACAAAGGCAGCTAAGGTTTCCATAGAGGCTGGGATTTCTTCCAAATCCACCGAACACACCAAACAAAAGACCTTACCTGCAAAAATAAGAACCATATCAGACAAAGAAAGATCTAGCATTCTAGAAAAAGACTGATAGGAGTTCATAGTTAAAGATACATTCAAATTGTCATTTCTCATCATCATCCCAGGAAGGGAAATTTGGGCGCCATTTTCGATCAAACCATAGTGAATATTCCAAAACCATTTAAAACCCACTTCCATAATGGGTCCATTTACACTACATGCGAGTGGTTTTCCAAATTTCTCAACGATTTGGGAGAAATTGTTGCCTGATCAAAATGGAATTTTCCAGAAAAAATTTTCACACACCCAGCCATCACCAAAAAATGAGACTGGGTGCCATATGTCCATTAGGGGATCGGGAAAGAGCCAAGTATTAAGCAATGTTGTTTTGTTTAAGATAGTAATCTCAGGTTTTCATGGTTTGGAGATTTATGGCTTACGCCAATGGAGAGAGGAACCTAAGTTATTAGCATCTTATTGATTTCTTTATGTATCTACTTATGTTTTGGTAAGTAGAAAGCTCATATTGCAACCATATTATGTTACATGTTTCAAAGGAGGCAAAGTTATCATTCCATTTAAAGAACTCCAGTTTGAAATTTGTTTTGCACATTTATTAGAATGCCAAAATTCCACCATCCTAGTGTCGATTGGAGAAATCGGGATGGAGGGTTGGGAAGACCTCAATTACTATCGATCATTTTACTATCTGGATGGAGCAGAGTTGATGCTTAGATGATGGCTCTATAAAAATTTTATTAATGTCAATTTATTTATGATGGGCACTTGGTGTCATTGCACAATTGCTTGATAATGCAATTGATGAGATATAAAATGGGAGAAAAGTAGAGGTGGAGATCAAGCCTAAAATTGAATATGGTAGGGACATGAATGACAGTAACCTACAAGTTCAATCTCTCAAGCAACAGAATGATATAATGAGGCAGCATATTCAAGATCTGCAACAACAAAACCAAGCTCTTGAGCTACAACACATAAAGCTACAGAAAAAAGTATCATAAGTTGCAGAAGAAACACTAGAAAACTTGCATGTTTCTGAAGGAGATTATCTGAATGTCTACTACTGTCAAAGAAAAAAAGAATCAGAAGCATGTTCCAACTTGGTCCACCTATATTCAAGGTTTGTCTCTAGTTTTTGGCGTACATGGGAATCAATACAAATTCAACAACCAGTTACATCTTATGAAGACTCCTACCATGAAAACTCTTTCACTTTAGTTATCAACAATAGCTCCAGTTACACTGATAAAATCCTTTTGGTTTAATTAGAGATACAACTGCCACTCGTAATAAATTGTTTCTTTTGATGAGAACAATGTTTTTTATTAAGTTCAAGCATTGGAAAATTCCTCCAATTCAGGCAAATGAAACTCAATTCCATATTTGAAGTTTGGAGCACAAGTGCTACCTAAAATTTATGCAGCCCTGTCAAATTTTGGTTTGATTCCTATTTTCTAGGGATTATTATATCAATGTTTATCGAATATTTTTAGCAAATAAAGATAGAGGATCGACATAAATGAATTTATTCCTGATTTCAAGGAGCATATTAACATATGGCATTTCCATATTTTCCAAGAAGTTTTTTTTTCCCCTGTTTTAGTCATTTTCTTCAAGCACGGTTTTCAAAAGGATGGAAATGAATTTTTGGAAATAAAAAGATTATTTTTGGTGGGAACAGACCCATTCAAAAAAACGTCTCTCAGTTTTTATAGAGGTTTCATGGTTTGGAAGATTCGAATGAATCTTTACATCCTATTTTCCTAGATTTAAACATTGAATGATTTCATGTCTTAGTCACTAAATTTTGGCGCGATTTCTAATAAACCAAAGGTGAATTTTTGAAAACCAAAAGAGGTTTTTATTGGGAACGGGCCCATTCACTAAAACCTCTCTCATTTTTTACACAGCTATCACATTTTTAGATATACAAAGGAATATTTGGACCCTATTTTTCAGGAATTCACCAGATTTATTTTTCTAAAAATAACTCATAGGCAGCAGTGGATGAGCCACCTCATCAATTTGACTTTAAGATCTGATAGAGGTATTCGAACTCTCTCTCTTCGGGTGGATAAATAGAGGAATCTATGAATGTAAAAATGTTCAGTTTTCAAGAGGTATCAAGCATCAGGATTTTGGATGGGCTTTGAAGCATAAAATTGTTAAGTTTTCCACCTGGTGAATATAATTTTTGGTGACACATTCTGTTTTCTCAAATCTTGTTTGTCTTATTATCTTATCTAGATGAAAATTTATTTTCCTTTATGTTATTGTCTCAATGAACTTCTTATTGTCATGCAACCTTATTTCAATTATTGTTTCAGTGAATATTTTATTGTCATACAACATGTTTGGAGGATTTGTGTCTAGGTACATCTTTTGGATATGAAATATCATTTTCAGTTTGAAAGTTCATACAGAAAGTCACACATTGTATGCTTGTTAGTATTTCCTCTATTTATCATCATATATTTATCTTCTTACCAGAATGCATGCCACTAGCTAAGGAAAACCTTTTGGTTGATGTTGTTGAGCATTCCAACTAGATCCATGTCCTTAAAAACCTATCTATCAGTTGACTATCAAAACAAACAAACTTAATTCATAAAAAACCAATCCTTCCAACCACTAAGGTGGCCTAGATCTTCCCTCTAGAAGTCAGGTGCAAACATTAGGACCAACAGCGAGCATGGTAGCCAGCGTGTTAATAAGGGTGACAGGTGTCACCAGTGGAAAGGTTGATGGGGATTGAATGTCCGGAAAGAGTCGGAAGTATTTAGGCCCACAGATGTAACCCATACAATTAGATCGATATGAGGGTAAATCTTGGTCATTCGTCGAAGAGAGTTAGGTATAGACCACATACTTGGGAGAAGGAAAGTGTCGATGATGATGATGATGATGAGATGCAATCTTAGTCGTGGATCCTTGTGGGTCCCATTCATGTACTATGAGGAATGTCAAATAATTGGACATTAACCTCTGTGATAGTTAGTATCACCGACACAACCAAATCCATTGGATGTTTGGCTTGAGGACCATCAGATCTAAAAGGGAGACTGATAGGTGGATCGTCATCGAAGCTATCGGGATTGAGTATATGGACCTCCTTCATAGCAAATCTGATGACAAAAATTAGGCTTTTGTGGGTATAAAAATTTGAAATGACGGTCTAAGAAGGTGTCCCATCGGCGCCACGTTGGTGCCATGTCGAATGGCACGATTGACAAGGTGCCATGTCGCAGTGAGGGTACTTTGACCATGAGAACCTAGGAAACTTTGAAAGGATGTATCTTTAGATCTAGAACTCAGTTTTGAGCATGGATAAATTCATTGGAAAGCTCTCGGTGAGTTGAATTAACCTATGAGGTTGTATTAGAGAGATAATACACAAGGTGGAAGAAAATTTTTGACACCCCATCAGCCTAAATAAGTATTGTGGGGTCAATTTTCTTGTTGATTGGTATCAGAGAAGAAAACAATACTTGGTATGCTTGGGCTCAAGAAAGAGTCTAGTAAATCTCCTTGGAAAAGAAATTTTAAAGGGGGGGGGAACCCTACCCTACCCTATACATAAGAGTGTAAAAAATATTTGCTACAAAAAAAGAAGGTTAAAAATTTCAAATGCTTTTACATGTTTAAATTTGGTCTATATGACACTATTATAGGCTTAATAATGAATTTGATTTCACTATACAAAAAATTATTTATATTGTTTATAAAAATAGTGGATAGTTAACTAATAGAAAATGTTGATTATCAACACTTAACCAGTCAATGGACATTAAATAAACTATAGCATAAAGAATGGTGACACATCAGGAGATGGGGGAAGGCTCCCATAACAGGGAAGAATATTTTGATGAAAAGAGAGTGGTGGAAACCCCTCCAAATTTAGCTAAAACTGTAAGAAGCCTTGTGGCATAATCACAAAGCTTTAAGGAAAACAATGAAAGGATCATAAAATAACAAGAAAATAAAACTAAAATAAATGCAGTTTTGTTGCAAAGTTTGTGAGGTATATAGAGATAGTTGCAGCATGGGCCAACAGCTAGTAATGTGGACAAAAAGTAGACCAATAAGACCTAAAGTCCACATGAAATACAAAATAATGACCCTAATAGTAGCAACACAAGAAGAATCACCTCAAATAAGGTCCAACATGGAGCCAAGAGGCATGTTAACAGCAAGGATTCATCTAGATAATCCTCTAGTGAGGGAGTTGAAAGTTCCAAGGAACTGTCCACCAGTGGGACCAGTTCACATTCTCAAAGAAGAAGAAAGAGGAGGAAACATTCCAAGAGTCATGACTCTGAAGAGTTTAATAAATCCAAGCCACCCACTTTTGATGGGGATATTAAAAGGGGGGAAGAAGCAGAAGCTTGGCTACTTGGCTTAAATAATTATTTCAGAGTCCATGACTACTATGAAAAATTGAAGGCTCGAATAGCCATTTTCAATTTGAATGGAAAGGCATCTATCTAGTAGGAGAACCTTATAAATGTGAAGGGAATACATGAGAAGGAGTTGTCATGGAGACAATTTGAGAAACAATTTAAGAAGAATTACTCGTCTAAAAGGTATTATGATGAAAATACTAAGGAGTTCTATGAACTCAAGCTAGGACAACTCACCATAGATGAATATGTCAACAAATTCCTTGAGTTAATGAGGTATATGCCCTATATAAAGGATGAAAAGGTGAAGATGGAGTGATTCATTAGTGGGATGCCTCAATCCTTCTGAGACAAAATTGAGTTTGATGAACCTAAGGCTTTACAAGACACTATTTGGAAGGCTAGGTACTATTATAAGCAATTCAAGCACAAGACAGAACCTCGTAAGGATTGGAAGAATAGAGGTAAATTGGGATTCAAGAAGAAGGTATTTAAATCCTCAAGGTTTAAGAATCATGGGAAAATATCTAAGATGAGCCTTCCCACTAAGAGTGTGTATAAGAAGAATTTTCCATCTCAGAGTAGAAATAAACCCTTTGGATTAGCTCAGGGAAAGACTGATAATACAAAGAGAGAATCATTGAAATGTTGGGGATGTGGAGAAGAACATTTGTTGAGATATTTCCCCCATAGGCAACATGACGATAGGAAGATCTACAACATCTAGGAAGCTACCATATTCAATGATGTGGCTAGGAGCATGCCTCAAATTTATGCAACCCTGGATAATAGACAAGTTGGCCACCAAGTTTCAGTGGTGGAAATGGAAGGTATGATTTCCAACCATTTTGTTTCCATTTTAATTGACCCTGGTTCTAATTTGAGTTGTGTTTCCCCTCAAACTCTTGAGAAATGTAAACTACAGCAAGTAAAACATGTTAAATCATGGTTGGTATAGCTATCCACTAGAACAAAAATAAAAGTAATAGAAGCCATACCAACATGTCAATTCATTATGAATGGGTTGTCCACCCAAGCAACCCTGAACATACTTCATTTAGGTCCTTATGACATGTTGATTGGAATGGATTGGTTCGCTACCCATAAATCAAAGTTGGATTGTTATAAAAAAATATTGGAATGTGAATATGAGAAAGGGAAGAAAATGATCCTACAAGGAATCCAAAAGCTTATCTCAGTGAGACAAATATTAGCCATTCTAATGAAGAAGTATTGCAGATAATGATGTCCCTTGTATGCAATACATGTACTGAAATTTGTTGAGGATAGTAAACGAAAACTAGAGGATCGTCCTTTATTAAGAGAATATAAATATGTGTTTCCGAAAGAGGTACCAGGTTTACCTCCAAAAAGAGACATTTATTCCTCAATAGAACTCATGCCTGGAGTAGTGCCAACGTGTAGAGAACCCTATAGGATGAGAACCCCAGAGCTAGTGGAGTTCAAATTAGACTTGAAAGAGATTTTGGACAAAGGTCATGTTCGGCCTAGTGTGTCCCCTTGGGGATCCCCAGCTTTATTTGTGAAGAAGAAGGATGGCACACTCAAGTTGTTCATAGACTACAGAAAACTCAAAAAAATGACAATTAAGAACAAGTATCCCTTACCAAGAACTGATGACTTATTTGATCAGTTAAGGGGTGCTACAATTTTCTCCAAGATTGACCTAAGGTGTGGATACCATCATGTCCAGTTTAAGGATGAAGACATCCACAAAACAGCCTTTAGGACAAGGTATGGGCACTATGAATTTGTGGTGGTGCCATTTGGGCTTACCAATGCACCAGCCACCTTCATGTGATTGATGAATAATGTATCAGAAAGTTGTTGGATATATTTGTGTTGGTTTTCATTGATAATATTCTAATATATTCTAAGAGCAAGGAAGAGCATGAAGATCACCTCAAGTTAGTGCTTCAAGTGCTGAGAGAACACAAGATCTACGCAAATTTTAGTAAGTGTGACTTCTTCCAAAAATAGATCCCTTACTTAGGTCATTTCATCTCTGAGGAAGGAGTCGCAGTTGATCCTGACAAGATCAAAGATAGTATGGATTTGCCTACACCAAAATATGTAGTTGATATTGAATCCTTTATGGGCCTAGCAGGAATATTCATAAAGGGGTTTTCCACGAATGGTTATCCAATCACCTCCCTTCAGAAAAAGGGAGTTAAATTTGTTTGGACAGCAAAGTGTGAGGAGAGTCTCCAGCAGCTAAAACGTCTCTTAACAAATGCACATGTGCTAAAAATTTCAAATACAAACAAGGAATTCCTTGTGTGTACATATGCATGTAAGGAAGGACTCGGAGGAGTCCTAATGTGAGAAGGGCATGTAATTTTTTATGAATCTAGAAAATTGAACAAGCATGAAAGCAATTATGTGACACGTGACTTGGAATCAATTGGCATAGTACATGCTTTAAAAATGTGGAGGCATTACCTCCTAGGTAGAAATTTTGTGCTTATGACAGACCATAGTGGGCTTAGATATTTTTTTTACCAGCCCAAGCTAAATGTAAGGAAAGCCAGGTGGATGGCTCTCCTTAGTGAATTTGATTTTGAAATCAAACACATTAAGGGAAAAGAGAATAGGGTGGTTGACACCCTCAGTATAAGAATGCAAGTGATTCACTTGGCATCAATAAACACATGTGAATCAGACATCAAGAAAGGATTAAAAGTGCACAAGAAACAAATGATATTTTCAAAACCGTAAAGGCATACCTAGAGTAGGATCCCACAAGGTTGAAGTGTGATGGATATAAATTGTTGAATGATGGACTGCTAACTTACAACAGTAGGTTATATATTCCAAATTGTGATGACTTAAAGAGGTTCATCATGGATGAACTACATAAAACATTGTATATGGGTCATCATGGTTATCCAAAGATGATAAAAACCACTAAGAAATAGTTTTATTGGCCAAGAATGAAAAAGGACATAGTTGAGTACTTGGCTAAGTGTTTGGAATGTCAGCATGTTAAAGTGGAGCACATGAATCCAGCAGGGATGTTGTATCCCATACCAATCCTAGAATGGAAATGGGAAACCATCTCCAAGGATTTTATCACAAGATTACCTAAATCAAACAAACAGAATGATGGCATTATGGTAGTTGTGGACAAGTTGAGAAAGGTTGTTCACTTTATCCCTATCAAATCAACTTGCAAGGTAATAGACATTGCCAATATTTTCATGAAAAAAATATTTAGATTGCATGGAATACCTAAGGAAATCATATCGAACAGAGATGCTAAATTTACTTCAAATTTTTGGAAGTCTTTGTTTGTTGGTTTTGGGACTAAATTGTTATTTAGTACAACCTACCACCCTCAAACTGATGAGAAGACAGAGAGGGTAAACCGGGTATTAGAAGACACGTAAATGATGCATATGATGCATCAGCCTAAGAAATGGGAAGAATATCTACCCTTGGTAGTGTTTTATTACAACAAGGGCTATCAGAAGTCATTGAAAATGAGTCATTTTGAGGATCTTTATGGTAGACAGTGCAATATTCCAATTGTATGGAACAACCTAGTGGACATAATTACACTTGGGCCAGATATGCTCAAAGAAATGGAACAACAAATAACTCAAATAAAATAAAAAATGAAAGTGGCCTAGGAAAGACAGAAAAGCTATGCAGATAGAAATAGGACTCCCAGAGAGTTCAGAGTGGGAGATCATGTGTATCTTTGAATTAGAACCAATATAAGTTCCTTGATAATCAAAACTTGTGTCAAGTTAGCACCTCAATTTTATGTACCTTTTGAAATTTTGGATAGAGTGGGACATGTAATGTATAGATTAGTTTTACCTCCCATAGTGAAAGCACATAATGTTTTCCATGTTTCATTACTCAAGAAATATGTACATGATTCTACTAATATAATTGATTGTTTTGTGATCCAGGTGGAACCAGTGGGAGAATTCCTGCCATAACCACAATGTATACTGGATAAGAAAGAGATCTCACTCGAGAACAGAACCATTGCACAGGTCAAGGCGCAGTGGAAACATTTTGGCCCAAATGAAGCTACATGGAAAATGGAGGATGCCATGAAACAGGCATACCCATTTTTCTTCACTAATGTGCATAGAAATAATAGCAGCATCTAGAACACAGAGGACGATGTTCCTTTAAAGGGGAGAATATTGTGATACCTTTCTTTCCCCCAGCTTGTAAATATAATTGCTATCATTGTAAAAATTATGGATAGGCATATAATGTGTGAGTTTTCAAAGATAATGAACCATGTCTAAAGAATGTGATGTAAATATATTTATGATGTTAATATAAAAAGGAAAATTTATGAATAATTGTTGAAGGTGTCTCCTATAAATATATGATTTCATGAGAGGGAATGGTAAGGGGAACCATCCTTGATTGAGATGACCCCTTCCATGTAGTACTCTACTGAAATTGAAATGCTCAGACCCAGAATTGTCATATGTCCTAAAGAATTTATTCACCAGTCAAGATACTAGTTAGGGAGTCTTCCTTAAGAATCAATGAGAGGATGAGCAGAGTACCCATCTCAAAGTTTCTTGATATGACCCACAAAATCTTGCTAAGGAAGGGGGAAAAAGAGGGAAATTGTGGGAAAAAGAAAAAAAGAGAACAGCAATTGCACACGGTTGGGTGGAGAGACCAATTATGTGTAAGAGGAGCGTCTGAGATTTCTCTCGTTCAAAGAAAAATAGCGAAGAAGTGGAAAAGGGCATTGTTCTGGGTACAGGAACTGTTTGGTAGGGTCTTCAAATCAATTTGATAAATGAGGCAATAGAAGGTTTAGTGTTTGAGTGAGCAATCACAACAGGCCCCCTTGCTTGGTGGATCAAAGACTGAGTTGCCTGGTACCTATGGGAGAAGGAGAGTATGTTAGAAAAATAGGATCGTGGAGTAATAAAATAAGACAAATGCAGAAATGAAACACAGAAGATACACAATACAATAGAGACATAGATATATGTGGTTCACACAGTGTGGGCTACGTCCACCAGAGAAATTGTCAGGTCCTTCCTTTTTTATTATCCAAAAAAATGAAAGGATACAACCTACAGCATGCTCGTTGTAACTTACTCTTATTTATCTCGCAATCTCCTCTCTCTGAATACAATAATCACACACATACACAGCCGCAATACAATTCTCTGATAAAAGAGGGTTGTCTTATAGAGAAAAAAATCCCTAAAATAAATTCTACCGTCAGATCTGTAACCTTATAATGAACGGTCCAGATTGACTATGAAATTACAATATTTTACAAGACAATTTTTCCTTCCAGGGCTTCGCCCCCGAACCCCCGCAGGGGGGAAATCCCCCCTTGCAACCCCCCCCATGTGGAGGGGTGTACATACTTCATGGGGTATAAACACGGCTGAAAACAAAGACCTATGAATCAGGAAGATAATCAGGTTCCACAACCAACAATCTCCCACTTGAAGATTGATTACAACAAATCCATTGTTGTTGTACCTGTTGGACTATGATCCACCTTGGACTTAGAAAATTTCTCATATTCACCTTCATGCTTGAAGGTCAACTGAAACTGACTAGGAACTCAGTTTCTCCCTAGTTACTCCCTTTGTTAACATGTCTCCAAGATTTTGACTAGTATGTATCTTTTCCAACTTCAAATATTCATCTTCCAAGGCGGATCGTATGAAATGGTACTTGAGTTTTATATGATTAGTCTTTGAATGAAAAGTTGAGTTATTTGCAAGATGAATGGCACCATCACTGTCATAGTACAACCTATTGTTCTCCTACTTCTTTCTCAATTCCTCCATAAACCTCTGTAACCAAATCATTTATTTACTAGCCTCTGTAGCAGCAACATACTTTGCTTATGTTGTTAAAAATGCAACAACCTTTTGTATTTTTTAAATCCAATTTACTGATGTACCACCTATAGTAAAAACATACCTTGTGGTGCTCCTCCTGCTATCTTTATCACCTACCATATCTGAATCAACATATCCCTGTAGAACAATGTTTGAACCTCCAAAACATAATGCATGAGTAGAAGTACCCCTCAAATACCTGAGAATCCACTTTACTGTCTCCTAATGTTCATATACCTGCTCACAACTCCCACTGCATGTGCACTATCTGGTCTTGTGCAAACCATCACATACATCAAGCTGACAATTGTTAATGAATAAGGGACCCTGGACATGTATTATATCTCCTCTTGTGTTTTGGGACACATTTCCTTGGTTAATTTGAAATGGTTGGCCAAAGGTGTACTAACCAATTTTTAATTCTGCATTTTAAACCTCTCCAACACCTTCTCTATGTACTCACCCTGAGACAATGTCAATTTACGATTTTTCATGCCTCTTGTTATTCTCATACCAAGGATTTTCTTTGCAGCACCCAAATTCTTCATCGCAAATGAATTAGCTAATTTATTCTTGAGCACATGTATATCTTACATATTAGACCCTGCAACAAGCATGTCATCTACATACAATAGCAAGATAATATAGCTTCTGTAACACCCTGTTTCCCCCAACTTGTAAATATAACTGGACTGGCCAAGAACTATGGCAAAACTCATAAATGTGAATATGTGATGTAAATGGACCTTGAGGAAGAGGTCAATGCATGTGAATAACATTCTGAATTTATTGCAGAAATGCTAATGAGGGGAGGTGCAGAAAAAGAGACCACGATGGCGGTGGAGGACACCTGAAAAGGTGGCGTTAACTTCCACCGAGAATTTAATACCGTATTTGGATTCCACTGGCCCGGATAACCAAAAGCGGCTCGCTGGCCCTGAAATTCAATGCCTCGCAGGCTGGTAGGCGGATGGCTTGATGAGGGATGGGATGGTGAACCACCCATCTGTAGAGCCGTCAGGCCTGATCGGCGCGAGGGTAATCGTGCCACACGCAACCTTGCGAGAGGATAAGGCGTATGGCAGAGACAATTGAAAGGGGAGACGCGAGGGGAACTCTGGCACCATGCAGAGTGAGTGATAGCAGAGAGGAATGATTACAACCTTCGCTCTTGGTCACTGGCAGACAGAGAGACGCAGTCTCAGAGCATCGTGGTCTCAGCTCGGGGGTGGCTAGTGGTAAATCCGTTGGGAGTCGCTACGCCTACGGTTGGGTGGAAACGAGCACCCCTCTCGACAGTTGCACCCATTTCTGAAGTCACTTCTGATAAGTGTTTTGTTTACATATTGCCTCTTGAAATTCATAGAATGATACATATATGTATATGCTCATAGACCTGTGAAATTGTGAACGATTTCAGTGTAAGAATGTTTGTGCAGTGTTTTGACAAGAATTTATAGACATATGCTTATAACAGAGGAAGCCATGCATGATTTATGTTGATAAATGAATCTAATTATATGTTGAATTAAGTTAGGCTTCCAGCCCGTTCTCGGGAAGTTGTTTCCCTTCACCCATCTCCCAGAAAGCCCCGGAATAGATCTCTTGTAGATATTTCCTCCTTGGAAAGGTTTACCCAGAACCTGGAATAGGAACTTGAAGGTGCAAGTCTTAATAATCTTGTACGAGGAGGAACGATCCTCTTAAAAACTTGAGATGGCAGCTTAAGGGAGGAATATCAAATCGACGAATGAGAATTCGTCGAGAAATCCACAGTTTCCCCACGACCATTAGATTAGCAGGAGAAGGTAGGGCGTTAAAGGCCTTACCACCTGATTTTCCTGTGTCTTTATGGGTAGTGAAGAGTCTAGGGCCGTAGATCCCCATGTTCCATGAGAACATCCGGACCGCTGACTTCCCCGTCCATAAAGTTGTGGAAGAGTGCACAAAGTGGAATCAGAACCGTTGGATCTCACTGAGGTGTGAGGAGGTCACGGCCACATCAGACTCCAATCTCGAAAGGCTGGTAAACCATTGGATCAGCAGCTAAACTCCTGTTAACTGTTAGATTTGTCAGGAGTTACACCGGGGTTAAGCCCTAGTGAACAGACGAGAGTCCCTAAAAAGTCATCGGGATATTGAAGCTATCGAGAATTCCGAAAGTGAAGAAATCTTGCCACTTGGAATCACAATCCGCGATATCCCGACAAGATCAGGACCGTCCGTTGGCAGAGGACACGTGGCGGAGATCAAGTGCCATCGACGTTTGGCGCATCGGGAAATTGGCATTTCCAGGGACAAGAGGACGGGGAATTCTCAGGTGAAAACCCCGACATAATCCAAGCCTTCCGTTCAGAGGGACAAGTGTCGAAGATCTGACGAGAGTCGGAAAATCGAGAAATCGGCATTCCTGAGGTCGAAGGAACCAGGACATCGAAAGTCCCGAAACCCCGACAAGGATCTGGATCATCCATTTGGAGGGACACGTGGAGGAGATCAGAGCTATCGGGAAAGTCCCGACAAGGGAAGCCATCCCTCGGCGTTTGGTTCATCGAGATATCGGGAATCCCGTGGACGTGGTGTTTACCCCTTTTGAAACCGCGAAACGCGAAACCCCGACGGGGTAAGGTTGTGGACGCAGGGTAACGGTCACGTGAACTAGGGCTGAGCCAGGAGGGCTAGCTGAAGCAGAGGTGCATCGAGAATCGGCATATCATGGGTGCCGAGGGCGTGTGCACATTGACAACAAGAACCCCGAAACCCCGATGAGGAGGTATGGTTGTGGTCATTTAAAAGGAGATCTGGAGCCGTTGATCTCAGCGACTGCTCACCGCCGTTGATTTTGGTTACGGAGGAAGGGCTTCCTGGTGACGTCAAATTGGGAATCTGGGCATTGAGAAATCGGGGACTCTGTTGACCAGAGGTTTGGTGCACATCGACACGCGAAACCCCGAACTCCGATAAGAGATAAGACCGTGGTCACAGGTTAATGATCATATGGTTTGAAGTCTATAGTCAGGAGGGCTAACGCGTAGGGAGCGCGTCGGGATTCGAAGGATCGCGAATCTTGGGAGTGAGTGAATTTTGACAATTGAAACCCCGTAGCCCCGATGGGAGTTATGACCGTGGTCATATAGAGGAGGTCATACGAACCAAGAGCTTATCCTAGAAGGCTAAACAGGTATTTAAGCACGTCGAAATTTTTGAAGACAGAAACCCCGACGGAAAGGGACGTAAGACCACAGTCATGTACAGAGAGCCGGGTAGGTGAATGGAAGACCTGTTGGATCGGGGATTGGCATTTTTTCCGCTACAATCTCTAGGGATTATCATTATTGAGAAATCAACGAAAAACTTTGATTTTTGGTAGTGGGTATGTTACAAAGTGGTATCAGAGCATGGTTGCAACACTCGGCCTGATTGGGCTCATGCACGAGTCGTGCATAAACCGCGTTCGAAGCACTTCTATGAGGAGTAACTCCCTAACTTAACTCCCCTATCCAGGATTAAAAACTTGGAAAATGAGAACCCGACTGTGTATGCAAGTAAAAGGAGTTATGAATTTATGCGCAATTTATAAAAATGAATTTAACTCTTGACTAACAACCAGCGTTTGTCTTTTCACTCAAGCGGATGATCAACCATGGGAATCTACAAACGCAGAGAATGGTGACTCATCAAGAGGTGGGAGAAGGCTCCCACAACAAAGATGAAGATTCTGACGAAAGAAGAGCAATAGGAACCCCTCCAGGCCTAGCTGAGACTTTGAGGAGTCTCATGGTCGAATTGCAAAGCTGCAAGGCCAATAATGAAAGGATGATGAAAGAACAAGAAAAGCAAACCAAAATTAATGCAGTTCTACTGCAGAGCTTATCCGACCTACAGCGGCAAATGTAGCATGAACCTGAGATGCATAATCGTGGTCATGTCAGTGGCCACACTGAGAGAAGCACGTCCAGAAAGTTCCACCCCAGAGGTAAAGGACCAGTGCCAAACGATTCCACTGAGAAGGAAGCTGGTGATTCAGAAGGCTCTTCCAGCAGCAGGACCAGTTCCTATTCTCAAAAGAAACAAAAGAAGCAAAAGACTTCCAAGAGTCATAAATTTGAGGAATTCAAGAAGGCCAAACCTCCCTCCTTCGACGGCGAGATAAAGAAGGGAGAGGAAGTTGAGGCTTGGCTACTCGGACTGAAGAAATATTTCAGAGTCCATGACTTTTCAAAGAATTTGAAGGCCCGAGTGGCCACTTTCAATCTGAACGAAAAGGCTTCCATCTGGTGGGAAGACCTTAAGAACATGAAAGGGGTCTGCGAGGAGGACCTGTCTTGGAAACAGTTTGAGAAGTACTTCCGGAAGAAGTATTTGTCGGAAGGTATTTCGATAAGAAGGCTAAAGAGTTTTATGAACTCAAACTGGGACAACTTACTATGAAGGAGTATGTCAACAAATTCCTCGACTTACTGAGATATGTACCCTACATCAAAGCAGAGAAGGCAAAGGCACAACGCTTCATTAGTGGGCTACCCAAGGAATACCGAAACCGAATTGAATTTGACGAACCAAAGACCTTAGAAGACACTATACGAAAGGCAACATATTGTCATGAACAATATGGACATTGGGCAGAGTCTCGTGGAGACTGGAAACAAAAGAATGGTTCAAATTTTCAGAAGAAAGGGAGCAAATTCTCGGGATTGAAAAACTACAAGAAGAACCACAGAATGAACTTTCCAACCCGGAGTGTACTCCAGCAGAACTTTCCCTTGGTGGACGGAAATAAAACTTCTGGACCTATACCAGTAAAGACTGATAACCCAAAGAGAAAACCTTTGGAATGTTGGGATTGCGGAGGAGAGCATCTCCGGAGAGACTGTCCACACCGACAACGGAACAGTCGAAAGGTTTATAACATGCAGGAAGCTACCACAGTCAATGATGTGACAAGGAGTGTGCCGCAGATTTATGCAGCCTTGGATAATAACCAAGCTGACCACCAAGCTTCAGTGGTGGAAATAGAAGGTATGATTTTCAACCATTTGGTGTCTGTTTTTATTGACCCTGGTTCAAATTTGATTTATATATCCCTTAGAGTTGTTGATAAGTGTAAGCTACATCCATAGAAGCAAACTAAACCATGGTTGGTACAGTTAGCCACTGGCACCAAAAGAAAGGTGGTAGAGGTCGTACCAGCCTGCCAATTAATGTTGGGTGAATTCCCCACCCAAGCAACCCT
>JZKD02S2203713.1:22886-44120 GCA_000966675.3 Picea glauca
TTTTTATCACAAGTATAATTTAGACCTAGACTTTATTTTCCCTTGGCTGGGTGACATTTTATTAGGGGAAAAGTTTTAAATATTCCTTAACACGTTCTTCATCCTAAATCCATCTAGGTTTATCCAATTATTAAATAACAACATGACGTGCCCTTCAGGACGCACTAGGTGCTCCAAGGGTGGCACTTGCCTCTTTCCATTTTTCTTGGGCGACGTGCCCTTCAAGATGCACCACGTGCTCCAAGGGTGAGATTCACCTCTTTACTGACTTGATAGACATCAAAAATCCCTTGAGTCAATACTCCACTAGGTGATCTTGTGGGAAACTAAGGGCCTCTAAGGAATAAGGCCCCTACCTTATTGCGCGCCCTTTAGAATCATCGTGAGTGATTATCGCAGTCTTCCCTCATGGCATCGTGGGTCCACTCGAACTGGGTAATCGTTAACCTATAGTTTGAGCCACGACGGGAGTGCTAGTAGGCTTTGGTAGGGCTGTTGTCCACACCTCTCCCTCAACATCTCTAGTAGTCCTGCGTGACCCTTCTATTCCACATGTGAGTCTATTCGGCAAGCTATCGTCAGCCTACATCATCAACGAATCATGTCAAAAATACATCGATAATCATATCATCTAATCATATTCACTAATATCACATATAAAACAATCAAACCCAAATAGTTCACTCCCTGACTCGATCTGGAGTCCAAGGGGTTTCTTCGATGCCTCTGCATCCTCGAGGTCCAAAATCCTGCACACTCAGTAAAACCGATTCAATAGCACCTATCTATGTCAATGCAGCAAAACAACATGTCATCAACCCATAATGCCTCATAATCCAAATCAAATGTTTAATAATATAATAATCCAGATCACTTGTGAGAAAGTGTCCTCAATGAATAAGTTCTCTCAGTGTATGCAAGAGCGGGATGTTACATACACCCCCTCTTGGTCTAAACTTTGTCACGAACTTTCACAGTATAAGTGTCGAAATAATGTGTATCTTAGTATCATAAGTATATCTATCAAACAAAAATGGAAATTGTTGGCGCATATCATATGTGTCCTCCCAGGTCGTCGAGTATGGACTATAACTGTCCCATTGGACCTTGACATGCTCTATTGTTCAACGTTGTAGCTATCGAATGCGATGATCCAAGATGTAGATCAACTCATCCATGAGAGCCCCCTCATATGATACCTATAAGGAACTCATGTCAATAACATGTGTAGGATCACTAATATAATGTCTCAAAATAGATACGTGAAATGCATCATGCATATGCCTCAAGGAATCAGGCAAGGCTAGTCGATAGGCCATGGGCCCCTTTCTTTCCGTGATCTCGAAAGGTCCCACAAACCTAGGAGGTAGTTTAGCTCCCTTTCCAAACTTAATTGAACTCTTATGCAGTTTAACCCATAATAAGAATCGATCGTGAACCTCATAACTACGGTCGATACAGTGCACGACGGCATAACTCTTCTATCGATCCTGCGCTTCCTTAATCCATTGTCTTATTGTTTGCATTTTCTCTTCCATTTCTTGGATCTCTTATGGTCCAAATAGGACTCTATCCTCAAGTTGATCCCAACTCAAAGGCATCCGACACAGTATCCCGTAAAGAAACTCGAAAGGCACCATCTTAATGGTGCTTTGGTAACTATTGTTATAAGAGAATTCCACCAGTGACAAGAATTATTCCCAATGCTTTTGTTGGTCCATCACGTACATGTTCACCATGTCCTCCAAGGTATGGTTCATTCGTTCAGTCTGCCCGTTGGTCTTCGGGTGATACACAGTATTGAAGTTAAGTTATGTTCCCAAGGCCTCTTAGAAACTCATCCAAAATCACCCAGTAAACATCGATCCTCGATCAGATATAATCCTCTTAGGCACACCATGCAGCCTCACAATATCACTGATGAAAAATATAGCTATGTTAGGTGCCTGATACGTTGTATGCATAGTAATAAATTGATCACTCTTCGTCAGAGTGTCTACTAATACGAAAATCGAGTCGTGTCTCCTTTCCGTCAGTGGAAATCCAAGAACAAAATCTATTGAAAAACCTCCCATTTTGATTCTAGAATAGCATGTGGTTGTAGTAATCATGTTGGGTGTCTATGTTCAACCTTTACCCACTGACATTCTAGACATCTGGCCACATAGTTGACTATGTCTTCCTTCATTCCCTTCCAGAAGAATAAGGGTTTAAGGTCTGCCCTCATTTTCGTGACTCCTGAGTGAGCCATGTATATTTTTCTATGAGCCTTTCTTAGGATCAAAATCCTCAACGTGTCATATGGTGGTATGTAAATCCAATTTTTAAACCTCAATAATCCATCATTGTCAAATGTAAATACTTCAAATCTTGGTACCATCATTGTGTTTTGTCCGATAAAACCCTTGACCTCTTTGTACCAGTCATCGTCATGCTCTAAAGATAGAATCTTTTCACATAGATTCGTCTCAAGACACAACACTGAAAATATGTGTGGTCTCCGACTCAATGCATTTGTCGCTTGGTTCACTATTCCTTTTATGTAAGTAATCAAGAAGTCGTACTCAATAAGAAATTTCGACCAACATCGTTGTCGCACGTTCAGGTCACTTTGCATAAAGATGTGTTTTAGTCCACAGTGGTCTGTCTTTAGTACAATTTTTCATCCAACTAGGTAGTGTCTCCAAACCTTCAAGGCATATATGATGGCTAACAACTCCAAATCGTGCGTCGCATAGTTCTCCTCATCCCTTCTCAATTTCCTTGAGTTATAAGTGATCACTCGATTGTCTTGCATCAAGACTCCACCTAATCCTTCCTTGGATGCGTCAGTGCATACCAAGAAGTTTGTTTCCATGTCAGGGAAATTTAGTATCAGTGTTGTTGTCAACATCTGCTTGAGCCTCTGAAATTCTACTGCACATTTATCTGTCCAAACAAAATTCTTGTTCTTCTTCTGCAATTCTGTGATCAGATTTTATATCTTCGAACATCCCTCAGCAAACCATAGATACTATCTTGCTAGACCCATGAATCTATGTATTTCTGGGGAGTTTGTCAGCACAATCCATTCCATAATATCCTTGACCTTCGTTGGATCCACGGCGATACCTTCACTGGAGATGACATGCCCTAATTAGTGAATCTTCGATTGATAAAATGATCATTTGGAAAACTTCCCCTACAATTTGTGCTCACGCAGACATTGTAGTACCAAGCGCAAGTGCTCGTCATGCTCCTCCATCATCCAAGAGAAAATCAAAATATCATCAATGAATACTTTTATGAACTTGTCTAAGTACTCATGGAACACCCCGTTCATCATACTCATAAATACCCCTAGGACATTTTTAAGTCCAAACTGTAAAACAATAAACTCGTAGTGTCCAAACCTTGTCTTAAAGGTAGTCTTAGGGACATCATCCTCCTTGATCCATAATTGGTGATACCCTGATCACAAATCAATCTTTGAGAACACAGTCGCACCCTTCATCTGATCAAACAGATCATCTATCCTCAACAATGGATACTGATTCTTGATCATTTCCTTGTTCAATTGATGGTAGTCAATGCAGAACCTCCATGACCCATCCTTCTTTCATATGAAAATAATAGGCGCACCCCATAGTGACACACTTGGATGTATCAGTCCCAGGGCCAACAATTATTTCAGTTGCATTCTCAACTCCTGTAACTCTGGGGTCGACATCCAATAAAACATTCTCTCTATCGGTTCAGTCCCCGGTTTTAGGTCTATATTAAACTCCAACTCCCTCTCCGATGGAATCCCATGTAAATCCTTCGGAAAGACATATGCAAAATCCCTCTCACCATCGGAAGGTGTTCTAGACCTTTCACCACTCCCCTTTCATTTAACACAAGGATCACATAAATCTTACATCCCTTGCGCATGCTCTTCCGTAGCTGCAAGGAAGATATTAAACTCAGGGAAACTCCCTGGTTCTGACCTAAAATCACACGTCTTTGTCCCTCGTCATTGACCAAGCTCAACCATTTAGTATTACAATTGAGTATCACCTCATGCGATTCTAACCAGTCCAAACCAATCATGACATCATAAGATCCTAAGATCATGACATACATGTTGGCCTTGGTGACAAACTCTCCTAGGTTGAGGGTACATCCCATAACCTTTCCTCCAACCTTCTGTTTGGCTCTAGAAGCCATCTCTACGAAGCTAAACTCATCCTATTCGACTGCCTTTACCTTAATCCTTTTTAGCACTGCACCATAAATGAAAATCTCAGTAGCACCAAGATCTATCAAAATAATAAGCGTCTAGTTAACAACGGTACCTGACGTCTCGAGCATAGTCGATTGGTGCTATGCCTAGCGGTTATTCATCGCTACATGAATCTGATGGGCCTTGCCCAAATCTCCCACGGTAGTGGATCCGGCTGATCCAGATGCTCTAGTCCTCTCCATTTCATAGTCGCGCTGGTAGTGTGTCTCCCCACATGTCCAATACCCCTTCTTCCATCTAGTACTCCTCGTACCCGAAGTGGAAGATGACAACCCACCGACCTGGAATCCTAGTAAGTTTTGTAGAACAGGGCTGAACTACTGCTTCTGTAGTCGACATTTTTGTTGATTCTATGGTGCCCGATAAGGTGTTCGTTGTCGAGGCATCGGTCACTGAGGTGTAGTGACAGTGGATCCCCTCTGGAAGCCATGATATCCTGGTGTATGTCTGGTTGGTGTCTGATGTAGTTGCACGCTAGATGACACCTTCCGTGCTGGTCTCGCTGGAGTCCTACTCTGACCCCCACTTATAATCTCCTCCTCTACTATGAGGGCCGTCTAGACAACATCATGCAAGTTTTGAGGCATCAGAATCCTAACCTTTGCATGTAGGCTTCCATTAAGGCCAAACACAAACTTGTTGACCTTAAGTTTCTCAGTGTTAATATGTGAAGCATACTACAGTAGCTCCATAAAATGGGCCTCATACTCAGGCACCATATGAACACCCTGTTGTAAGGCATTGAACTCATTGAGCTGACGCTCAATGAATTCCTCTGATAGGTACCTCTCTTGAAACTGTTCCTTGAACAATTCCCATGACATGTCTTCGACGACCATGTTTAGTTCTGGCAGGAGCGTCTTCCACCATAGAAGAGTGATCCCCTTTAGTTGAAAGACTGCCATGTAGAAATTCATTTTGGAGGTATAGTTGGGAAGCACAAACCACATCGCCATATTCTCCAACCATGCCTTGACGATTGAGTCGTACGGGGCACCAAAGAACTCGACAAAATTTGACCTTCTTGAGTTCACAGTGAATGCTACTAGTACCAACCAGAGCATGCAGTGGATCCTCAGGGGGGTGCCGATGCCTTGGCCTCATCTCTGTCCAAACGACCAATCAGTGCCTCAAAAATCCGTTGAAAATACCTCATCATACCAACCACATCACCCATCACTATCTGCTCCTGCCCGACAACCTATTCGTCTCCCTGGAGGTTATACACCTCAGGCGTGGATTCTACTGGATGCATCGCACCTCCTCCCCTAGAACCCCTTCGTCTGCCTCTGCGACGTCCTCTAACCATGATTACCTGCATGAATACAAGTCAACTTAATTAACAAATTATAATAAAATATCATATCAACAGAAGTCGTAGTGATCCCAAGTTGCAGGTTGAACCCCACTCTAATACCAAATGTAACGACCCCATCGTTACAACTACAAGCGAAGAAGAAGTGATTTTTTTTTGTTTTCTGTTTTTAGGCAAGAAGGCGATGATGAAAACCGTTTAACCACACCACTGACGATGAATGCAAGCACGGAGTCTAGGGAACAGGTTACTATGACACTACGCACAAGCACAAGGGAAACTGGGCGAACATGCATAGAGAAACCAGGAGAAACAAATACCCACCTGATGAAAACAAGACATGCCTACAAGATAAGAGACAACATCCCCCTCCCAACACATTGACCTTAATGAACAAGACTAGAACCTCAAGGCACGTGAACCAACGCATGAATGCATTCAACCCATGTGCCCAAGCCAACATACGATGCTCAACCACACTCACACGGAAGGCACCGAATCTGACCAAGTTATCATTCATCGCTAGCCAATAGGGTGTGCCATGATCCCCTCATTAGGAACCATGTCGTCCCCATATGAGAGGCACGACAATAACCTTGGCACAAAAATAATTTAAATGGACCAAGACTCAAGACCAACCCACATGCTAGGAGACTGAAATAGCTGACACAAGACTACACCCACACCCAAGCATCTGGTCGACAGGACTTCGGACGACGATACTCAAAGAAAGAAAACGCAACTGTTATGCAAGTTCGCCAACACCCCAATTGTTCATCAAGTCTAAACTCATAAAAAATTTCCATCTAAATAACATTAAGTAAAATCTAACTCACATGTCTAAATTAATAATTAGTCATTAATTTACAATCAAATGACATTAAGTGTAACCAATTTAGGAAGTCTAATTACCATTTGTCCATCATTACCATCTAATTGACAAATCTAATTTAACCAACTAAAACAATAACTACAATTACTAACTAATTAACAATAATTATGATCTAACTAGTATGTCTAATTATGGATTAGTCATTAAGTTACAATCAAAATAACATCAATTATGAATCAATTTGAAAATCCTTCATTACACTTTATTCAACAATTTCAATCTAAATAACATCAGTTACTAATCAATTTGGCAAGTCTTCTTTAATCAATACTAAAACTGAATTGACTAGTCTAATTTTAATTAACTTAAGAACTGTCTAACAAGGAAGTGAGGTTGTCTAATCAATCAAGGTTGTCTATTCAAAATTGGAAGGTTGTAATACAAATTAAAGATTGTTGTGTTCAATTTAAGGATGTTTAATCATTAAAGGTTGTTCTAAGCCATTAAATGTTGTCCAGTCAATGAAGGCTATTCTAAACGAAGGTGGTTTAAGGAAGAAGATGTTGTTAAGCATGCTAAAAACAATTGTTGTTAAGATGTCATCCCCTCACACCTGTCAGCTAACACGTTTTATTTAAATGGCATGCACTTAGACAAAAAAAAAGTTACACGCCCTTACCATCAATAGGTAAATTTTCATCTCCATCAGGAAAACGAAACATAGGTAAAGTCAAAGGAAGGAGAAATCAACATAGGTTAACCAAAAAAATGATTGGCAGTCTGGTCAATTGTAAATGTAGTCCTAACAAAGGCTAACACCAGGTAATAAATGGGCAAACGCAGATGTAACCCCATGAAAAATTGCCAGCTACACTCGCCCATAAATTAACATGAAATGCAATAATCCGCATGGAAAGAGCCTAACAGTATTTGCAGTTTTTTTTTAAAGGAGAAATCACCAGGATATTATGGGTGGCGATTGAAAACTCAAGGTGTAAATGCAGTGTAGTAACGATCTCTTCACCAGACTTAACAATCTGCCCAGAACAGTGTTGTAATGTCCCCCACCTCTTAGAGAGGTGATGAGAAGACTCAATGGCATGGGCACCCCCACTAGGTCATAGTCTCACACTGAGGGGGGGGGGAAGTCAAGAAGTTAAAAGTTATATTTTTAAGTTGACTTAATAAAGGGAAAGGATAAAGGAGTAAAATATAACTCAATAGAAGAATAGAAGATTAACCCTGGGAGTTGACCTAAATCAACAGAGAATTAGAAGGAAAAGTATAAGTAAGAGGCTGGGGCACACCTATTGCTCATTCTGGTTTTGGATTAGCATTTGTTATTGCTCTTGAGAATTCAGTTTGGGGGTTTTTCTATACAAACCCTTGTGAGAAACTCAATGGTGAAATATCCACTCACCTTGTTCCGTAGCTTGGTCTCGGGGATGAAAGACCCCTCCACACCATTCTAGTCCTAGCCCATCTCCATCTAGCACTTCAGAAGGTAGCAGGTTGTATTGTTCTTGTGTTTCCAACAAGGGTGCACCATCATCTAGAGGGAGGTTTGATCCAGCTTATCCTGAGGGCATGGGGCCATTCCGACAGTTGGGTTTTGTTTACAGGGGCAGGATCATTAGTTTGAGGGATTTTCTATAGGGTTATCATGATTCTACATTTGTCTGCAGAATGGGACGTCTTGGAGCCATAGGGGACGTCCTGTGATTCATTTAAACTCAAATCTAGGGAGATCTGCTTGAGCTATGAGTCTGAAACTTCTCCCACGGGATTCTCATAGCCCGATCTATATTCTTAGAGAGTTTCAGAGCATTTAGAGGCCTCCTTCATCAGGGTTGAACCAGTTAGGGTTTCAATCATCCATTGGGGCACACCATTCAGTGGAGGAATTCAGATGTACGGGGTTTGAGAGGGGATTTGGGAATTTGGACATCTGGGTTGTCCTTACAGTTTCCCAATCTATCATTTGGCATATTTCTCGGGATGATTGGAAACTTTTGGTAGAAGTCAAGAATTATTGAGGGCTTCAACATTCTAGTAGGACGTGGCACTTTTCAGCTTGGAGGTTGAGTGGTGGCATCCACCCAGGCACCTACCTCAGTAGGTACCGCGCCTGACCTCTCAGTCTTAAGGATCGTTCTAAAATTACCCTCGAGTCGGAGTGGCTCCGTTGATTCTCCCCTGGAATCATTATTAATATTTTCCCCATAGGTCTATCCTACTCATTACAGCCCTTAGGCTTGAGCGCTTCTATGTTCTCAATAGAAAATAAAAATCGGGTTTTGGGGTTTTCCAATCCCCGATGTCACCAACACTTGCTTCCTCGAATCCCTAATCTCCGATATCTCGATGCGCTTCCTTTTTTCTTCAGCCCCTCCTGACTATGCTCCCAGTCCACACGACCCTGCCTTATATGACCACAATCCTATCTCTTATTGGGATTCGGGGTTTCGAGTGTCAATATGTATTGGGCCTCTTGTCCACGGGATTCCCGATTTCCCGAATCTCGATTTCCTGACAATTGACTTTTCCTTTCGGGGAATTTATCGAAGGATTTGATCTTGGCCACATGTCCTCAAGGATGGATGATCCTCGCTACTCCTCGCTAGTTCACGATTCTAGATTTCAAATTATCTGGTTGCCTTGTCTTCAGGATTCACAAAACGCCGAATCCTGATATGCCGATTTGGCTTTCTTGTCGGGATTTCCCCCGATAGCCTTGATTGTCGCCACGCGTCCTCTAGAGATGAATGGCCTTGATTTTCCCTCGGGGTCTCTGCGACTTCAAATTCCTGATGCCTCATTCTGATGAGATGACGTCATCTGGGTCCCACATGAAGCTCTCCTTTTTTCAGAAAATTGGACTTCGCGATTCTGAAATGCAAAGTTTCCTCGTCTCCAGAACTCACAAAATGTTGATCCTCGACTCTCTTCTGATTTCTGACACGCGTCCCAAGTGGATGGATGGTTCAGATTGACCCTCGGGTTTTCGCCAACTAAAAAACCAAAAACCTTACCTATGTGAGTCCTGATGGCCGAAATGTCAATGGGATTTCGATCTCGCCCACGTGTCCCAACTGATGGACAACTCCGATCGTTTACGGGGTTTCCAACATGGATTTTCCCGATCTCTTGCTCACAGAACTCCCGATTTGTCGAATCTCGAATATTCGATGGAGTCATCCCTCTCGGGACTTTTCCTGAGATCTTAGATCTTCACCATGTGTCCCCTCAAGATGGACGGTCCTGATTCAACCTCGGTATTTTGAGACTTTCAATGCCCCGATGATACAAGTTCTTTATCAACTTAAAACCTTGGTCGCCGAAATGCCGACGGGCTCTCGATGATTGCCACCTGTCTCCTCAAGGTGAATGGATCAGCTTTATTCTGGGACCTTCACTATGAAAATTCCCGATCACTCATCCTCATGACTCCCGATTTCACGAATGCCAAAATCCCGATGGCCACGCCTCAGGTTGGAACTTCCCTCCTCCTGTTCACGGGACTTAAACCTCGCGCAACTCCTGGTTGATCTAACGATGGACGGGTAATTGAGAGAGGATCCAACAACTCACGTTCCTCTAAGGGTGAGCTCCGTGCACTACCATAACCTCCTCGCTTCTCTGGCCGATCTAACGGTTGGCGGGATTTCGCAAATCCTTCCCACAAATTCCTAACCGTCGATTTCTTCCCTTTGATGATTTCTATGAAGGAAAACCAAGAACTCCTCCCGGGACTTATCCTCTTACACTAGAAACTTCTAATGTCCCTCAATGTTTTCAAATGCCTTACTCCTCCAGATCTTCTCACAACTTCAACCTCAAAGAGGATCCTTGCATGCTCTCCTTACGCAATCTTCAGACACCTTCAAATGTCAAATACTTCGACTCTGCGCACACCTGCAGCAGTAGTCCTTCGATATTTGGCTCAGGTTCGCAACCCTGAGACTCTCCTAGGCTTGCACACTCCTTTCACGGCACCTATTCCCTACTGCACTCTAAGGAAATGAGAACAACCACTGTTACACATCAAAATTACTCAGTTGGATAAGTGTCGCATGTTGCTCTAAATTTTCGTAAGTGTCGCATCTTCCTTACAACTTTCGCAAGTGTCGCAAGTTGGTTACAAGTGTTGCAAATGATGTTCAGACATACTTCCATGATAAACGACACTAAGGAGACACTTATAACATCTCATATGCTTGATTTGAAGAAGGAGAACTAGTTTACTGAAGTCAAACAAATCTTGACACCTGAAGAGAACCCTGAAATAAAGGTTTTGAGGAGGAGTGCTCCTCCATCTCAGCCCTAGAAGCGATGGCGCTCCCCTACAAGGTTTCAGGGAGCGTTATAACTCTCCCCATCCCCCTCTGAAGGAGCGCTTCTCATATTGAAAGTGTTGGCGCTCCCCTAAGGCTTACCAGGGAGCGCTACAATGCTCTGATGCCCCTTCTAAGGGAGCGCTGCCTAATCTGAGGCAGTAGTTGGCCCGTTAAGGAGAATAATGGGAGGATCTTTCGAGATTAGGAGGCGGTTGTGTTCGAATTATTGGTTTCATCAAGAGATCTCTGATCTAAGGAGAAGGTTCCCAACTTGTTCCAAAGATAACTCAAGAGGTTAAGCTCTTCTTAACCTATATAAACAGGCTCTATGATGGTGGAAAGGAGGAGGAACAGAAGATATGAAACTTATGATCTTGGAGGAAACTCATAGTCAGCCAAAGGAGAGTGATCAGTGAAGTTGTTGTTATCCAGGTTGTGGATCTTTCAGGAAAGGATTAGACGAAGAGGACTTGACGAAGCTGTCGCATTCGCATCTACGATTGTAAGTACTGTTGTCGTTATTCTCATCAATATGACACGCTTGGCCTGTTTCTTTATAGTTTGTGTCTAATGTCACATGAACTTATCATTTATTTATAGATGCATTTTCAAGCTAATATCAATAGAGTAGGAAGTGGTCGTATCTTGCTTTGTCCACAGAACTCAGCGAGGAGCAAAGGATTGGAGCGCAACTCGGAGCGTGCAGGGAAAAACGTTGATAAAAGGTACTTCTGTCATCCTTCCTTCTCATGTGTTAGTTTAGATGGATTTGAAAGGAAGTCAGTGTCCATGTTAAGCATTTTCTATCTAGAGTTAGGGTCAATCTCTTAGAGGCAATCTACTTGTCCGCAGGGAGATTTTCCTACAACAGAAACTGGCGACTCCACTGGGGAGATAGCCTCAAATTGAAACTTCTTGTTTGGATTTTTCTCCTCATTGACCTTGTTCTATCCCTTGATTTTTTCAGACCTGGTTCACTCCTCTTTTGACTAGTTTCATGAGCTGATTGGCTCCTTACCCTATCATACTCAACATAATTGTCGAATTTGAATTTCAATTTTTGGAATTTTTTGACATTTTTTGAAGTTTTATACCCTGGCGCCCCTGTCCTAGTGTTAACAGAGCACCAACGCTCCCCCATACCTCTTCACAGAGTGCTATAACGCTCCTTGCCTTTGGCAACAGAGCGCCATCCTTTTTTTGGCCCAAAAACCCTCCATAACTGCCTTTTTCAGGATTTGCCTCTGTGTCTCTTTTGTTGAGTGACCTAGTGAGCCAATGTTTCTTCCCTTTCAGTCTTGACATCTGTCTTTTTTGAAGAATAAACACCTTGTTAATTGGATCTTGCAGCCTTCTTCACTATTTTCATTGAGTTTTTCCAGTTGAGTGAAGTTTGAAACCTATGCATTGTTTTTCTCTCCTCATCAGCTGAGTAAAGACCCTGGTGAAGGTCATCAAAGGCCTACAGACCTCTTCATCTCAATTTCAGTCAAGGTCATTGTTCTTCAATTTTTTCTTTTGGGTGTGAAGTTTGTTTTTCTTTTCTTTGATTGTCTCTTTTCTTTCTCTTTTCGTTTTGATTTCTATGAAGGGTGTATTGTTTGTATGACTTTTGCTTGTGCCAGTTTGGTTCGCATTCATATAACAAAGGTAATTAGCAAGACAAGCATTGTGTTGTATTGATCATCACTCATACGCAAACAATAAAAGACATATTTATGATTGATTGTGCATATTAGAAGGCATTTGAAATTTTTTTCATTACATCCGGATTTGATTGAGAAAAAGAATCGTTTGAGGGCATTCCTTATTTGTGCTTGATTAGTGAAAAGAAATTTCTCTCTCCCTTAGATAGATATTCATCGAAAGGAAGTGACTATTTATCATATTCGATGCATTCTTTGGGTCTGAGTCATAATTCCATTTGTTTCACTCCCATGCACCCCTTTGCATAAAGAACGACCATAAAAATCAACGCTAATTAAAAGTTATCTAGAAATTTTTCTTTTCTAGGATCCTCCACCAACAATAGACTAAGATTAGTACTTTGGGTTAGGGCTGTGAGCATAACTCTCCAAAGTTTCCAAAACAAACAGTAGCATTCCTAAGTTAGGGAGAGTAAATCCAGTTATCGTATAAGTCTTCCTAGGATCCCCCTCTCACACAGGGGTTACGCACGAGGTCGCATTCAGGTAAGCTACGGGGACTAACCCTCCATGGTTTAACTGAGTGTGGTGGTCGGATCGTATTATGGGGATCACTTTGAGGTAAATCCACAATTACTGCGTGGAAGACTTTTAGTTGATTTCGGGCTTGATACCCTACCCGTACGTTCGGATCGGACTGTCGATTTTTCCCGCCCAGGGGCTGACTGCGAATTGGTAACCTTAGTGGCCATAATCTTTAGGGTCTTACACAAGGTGACGGTGACGGGAAGTCTCACTGTACCTGGAGCAGACATTGGTCAAACTCACTCGATCTCCTTGGAGGGTAAATCCACAATTACTACGTGGAAGCTTGCACCAAGGCATAAGTCCGTTAAGCAGGTCTCCATTGTAATTGTTCCACCCTATCCCCGCCCCTTCTAGACTTGATCATGCGACGTTGGATTTCATCACCAACTAGTACGGTCATCAAAAGAAGGTCATGTTTGCTTGGTTGTGATTCTTAGATTTTTTTAGCATGTGTTGTTTCTTTTCGTTAGTTGGCCATAGATTTCTTTCACCGACTCTTTTCCGCCAACATTGACCCTCCACGCCGCTCACGGAGGCTACAGGGACTTCCTCCAGAAAATATGGTAGGAAAGACCCCTCTACCCCCTCATTCTATGGAAGAATCCCCTCAACAGAGCGAGGTTCATAATACTACAACTTCCTGGGAAGAAGTTCCCATTCCTTTGGAGAATTTTCAAATTGTATCAGAATCTCCAGAAGCTTATCACATTCCGGAGGGATATGAACGACATATCCTCTACCTGAATTCTGCTGGAGAATTTGTTGTCATAAATCCTTCTGACATTCTGGCCAGGTCTTCTCAAAACCCTTTAGCCAGTGACCCTTTTTGGACTGCGGACGTTGTTCGGAGTCCACCACGCTTGGTGCGAGATCTTTATGGAATAGGGGAAGGTGCCGATGCACCTTTTTCCTACACTATACCCCCAAATCACCTCACTAGTACTACCACTTTTATGGCCACACCAACCATTGGTCCGAACATACTGTCCATTGGCCCAAGGTCTACTATTCCCCTCCAGACAGCCCATTCGACAATGGCCCTGCACATTCCGACCATCCTCGCCGGTAATGCGGTAGTTAATCAAGCCCCGATTGGCACACCTGTAACACCGAGACCTACGCTTCCTTTTGGATTCAGGGCATTGAACGATTCCACTTCCACCACTGCCCAGACCACTACCCAAATTATACCGGGAAGTTCCATACCTATTCAACAACCCGGAGGGACTGGACTTGGTGGTCCTAACCCGATCGATGGCACCGGTCAGTCATTTACGTCTGGCTCTCAGATCTCGGGAACTCTACCTCAAACTGGGGGGCATCCTCCCTCCGGAGGACAAATCTCATTCGGAGGGAAACCTAATGCTGGGGGGAATCCTCCCACCGGAGGACAAATTCCATTCGGGGGGCACCCTCACACCGGGGGGCACCCTCAATCCAGAGTACACCATCAACCACAAGGACAAAATCTGTCCACCGCACCCAATCCATGGAGCGTCCCTTTTCAAGGAAACCCACATGCCTCCAAGGGACAAAATGTTCAGACTCCGCAACAACCCCCTTATGGACAAATGCCAAACCCACCCTATAATCCACAAAACCCATCCGGTTATCCTCCGCTCACAAACACTTCTCAAAACATCTCAAATCCTATGTACSTTGGTCAAAACCAACCTCACATGAGAGGGCCCACAAGTTATAATTATCCACATAACCCAGTATTGGGCCCCACTGGTGTCCCACTGCCACACCAGCATTACCCACAGGTTAACCGACAACTACCTTTTGTAGCCACTCTGGACCTTCCAGACTTGTCTCGGTTAACGAATGATCCCATTTATCATTCTTCAGTTTGGCCATCCATTCCAGCTAAACTTCCTTCTGATATCCCGAAATTCGATGGAAAGCCCGGGGAAGACCCAAACAATCACGTAATGACCTTCCATTTTTGGTGTTCATCCAACTCCCTCATGGACGATTCGATTCGTCTGCGTCTTTTCCAACGAACACTCACGGGTTCCGCAGTGAAATGGTATATTGAATTACCACGTGCATCCTTTCACGATTTCAACTCCCTTGCCATGTCCTTCCTCACACATTTCCAACTACCCATTCGATACGAGATGGGTACTGAACTATTAACCTCTCTTCGTCAGACAACTTCCATACATATCTCGGATCATATCCATGAATGGAGATGATGACGAAGGCTAATCAAAGTGGTCATTCCCGACCAATTGTTAGCAGAATGGTTCATGAAATCACTATTACCCGAGATTGCTCGTGATGTTTCCATGGGTGGCGTAGTCACTGAGGAAGAAGCCATCGCCCGAGCTCAGTACTTAGACCTAGTCTATTCACAATCCGGTACTCTATACGAGCTGATATCGAACGCTACCCGTGCCACTAATGATCCATCCAAACCATCGACTGCTTCTCATGCGGATGGAGTTATTGGCTCCGTCAAAACTCAATCTACTACTCAGTCTACTGGAACAATCCAGCGGCCCGCTTCCAAGGCTGCTCCCAGTTCAACTGCACCCTTTTCTACCCCACCTCAAACTCAGGTCTCTGATGTGAATGCGGTCCAGTCAACCCCTTCACAACAACTTGGGGGAAAGAAGAAAGCGAGAAATAAACCAAAGAAGAACAGCAACAATGAGCAACCCAAGACCCAATCGCAAACCCCTGCTGCCGGAAAACAAACACAACGAAAACCAAAATTCCCATGTCTCATTTGTGGTGACGATCACTACACTCGAGACTTCCCACATCGCGATGAAGTGGCCAAACTTTTCAAAGGAAATTCGCAACCCGTTGTGCTCACGCAGCCTTTTCCGCGGCAACAATCTTTGGTTGCACAAAACCCCATGTCAGGGGGCAGTTCCAACCAACCCCATGATGAGGCCTCGACAAGTTCCCACATTTACATGTTTAACAGAGTTAATCTAACAACTCACTCTGTGACATATGACACGCCAGTTAAACCTGATAAGCCGAAGATTGCTAACGGTTCTGCGACAGACCCGTTACCATCCACCGTCAATCCTCCATCTGTTAGCCCTCCATCCGGGCCACTCCAGATCGATAAAACCTCTTTTGACTCTATCCTATGCCCTCCTAAGAGCACCATCCGGAAATCTACATTTAATCCTAATTCACGGGCTGCCCAAAACTACAATATCGTAGAAGATTTGGCCCAAGCCCCGTGTGCCATGTCCGCCTTGGAAGTTCTACAACACTGTCCCAACCAACGTAGAACTCTCTTAGCTGTTATTGGCTCTTTCGATCCCGAGTCATCAAACTACCTCACGTTTAATCTGGATTATCATCAACTGCGACTCTTCCACCAGCTAGCTTTCCAAATCGATGTGGTTGTTCACAATCAACAAATCCACCGGACTATTCTGGATGAGGGAGCCTCCACCTGTGTCATGTCTCTAGCCTGTTGGAAAATTTTGAAATCACCTGCCCTTAACAAATCCGCTACCATGTTACATGCCTTTGATGGACAAGGTTTTCATCCTCATGGATTATTGCAATCCTTAGTCGTTCAGTTGGGCATAACAATTGTTACTGTTGACGTCGAGGTGGTCGATGCCCCCCTCGATTACAACCTACTCCTTGGAAGAAGTCGGTTCTACGCGATGAATTTCGTCGCCTCATCGGTGTTTCAATGTGTACAATTCCCCCATCAAGGCAAAATTGTTACCATTGATCAGCTCGATTTTTTCACACCCGGTGCTCGCATCCCTGCTACCAACAACATTCCTTTTCTAGGAGACCACCCAGTTACGTATGAAAGCGTTGGTGTTGGCTTATTGAAAGATTCTAGCCTCATGGGTACCTTCCCTAAACCACTTCCACCTACCGCACATCATATTACCACCATCAATATGATTTCGACTATGCCTTATCAATCCTTGGAATCATCAGACCCTTGGGTTGTGCCTAGTCCTTTGGAATTCGATGTGCTCGGGGACACAATGCCACTGAGCCCAGCCGAGGCCAAATACATAGCTATTCAATCTTCTTCTCCCTCTTCAAACAATTCACATTCATTGACACCCGATACTTATTTGGTGCCCTCGTGGTTAGATTCCCTATCATCCACCGTTGATTACATTTCCCAAATTTTTCCTTCGGACGAATATATCATGGAAATGATTAGCATTGACGATCTACCATGGGATGACAACCACCATCGATCCTCTTTTCTTCCACCTTTGGAAGAAATCCAAGACATACGATCTGTCTTCCACCCCGATGTTACCGAAGCTCCGCAATCTCCTATCCTCACACAAGATACTCTCTCTGAGGGGAACATGGGTAACATATCTACTATGGTCACGATTGACATTTCAATCAAAGAAGGTGTCGTAGAAAACATCAACCTTGGTGCTAACTGCACACCTGACGAAGTGGATTCTTACACCGCTTTATTCAAGGAATTCCGCGATGTCTTCACATGGAGTTATGAGGAAATGCCAGGGATCGACCCTTCCATCGTCGTACATGAAATCAAAACTTACCCTGACGCGAAACCGGTTCGGCAAAATCTTTGCCCGGTTCATCCCAAGAAAATCGCAGCTATAAAGGTAGAAGTTGAAAAACTTCTAAAATCTGACTTTATCTATCCCGTCCCTTTAACCGAATGGGTCTCCAACCTTACTCCGGTTGCTAAGAAACAAGGGACCACTTGTGTTTGTGTTGACTATAGATATCTCAACAAAGCTTGTCCTAAGGACAACTACCGTACGCCCTTCATCAATCATATCATCGATAATTGTGCAGGGACCGTAATCTTTTCTTTCATGGATGGATTTTCTGGATATAACCAGATTGAAATCTTGCCTACAGATCAACACAAGACAACCTTCATCTTCCCTTGGGGAACTTTCGCCTACCAAAAGCTACCTTTTGGCCTTAAAAATGCTGGAGCAACTTTCCAGCAAGCCATGTCGTATGCTTTTCATGATATCAAACATATAGCAGAACCGTATCTCGATGATTTACCTGCACATTTGTTAAATCGATCCGATCACATTGATCATTTACTCGCAATTTTTCTGCGATGTAGGTTCTACCGTATTCGTCTGAACCCACACAAATGCATTTTCTCTGTCGAATCCGGTCGACTCCTTGTTTTCATTGTCTCCAAAGATGGGATCAGGGTGGATCCCTTAAAGATTAAGGCCATCTTAGCCTTACCTCCACCCACCAATTTAACCCAACTCCAAAGTTTGCAAGGCAAAGTAAACTTTCTTCGTCGTTTCATCTGCAACTATGCCGAGATCACTAAAGGATTTATGCGGTTACTGCAAAAGAATGTCCCTTTCATCTGGGATGACGCAGCTCAATGGTCATTCGACGCTCTTAAGCACTCTTTGACCCATCCACCTTTGTTACATCCCCTCGAATATACCAAGGATTATATCCTTTACTTGGTCACTTCTACTTCCACCATCGCAATGGTGTTATTCCAAGAAGACCCCAATGGTGAAGAACATGTCATCTATTATCTGAGAAAGAGTTAATCTGGTCCTGAACTTAGATATTCACATGTTGAGAAACTGGCTCTGGCAGCCGTCATCGCTGTCCAAAGGTTCCGTCAATACATCTTATTACGCACCACCACGGTAATCGCAAACTCCAACCCCATGTACTACGTCCTGACACGTCAAGTACTTGGGGGCAAATATTCAAAATGGATCATTATTCTTCAAGAATACGATCTTGAGTTTACAAAGGATAAAGCCAAAAAATCCTCGGTGTTTGCTGAGCTTATCTGTGCTCTCCCTCGTGCCGATGAAAACATCGAACCTAGAGATTCTCTCCCCGATGAATCTCTCTTCCTCATTAGAACCTCTGATCCTTGGTATGGAGACATTCTCCTCTACCTTCAAACACAACGTTTTCATCCCAACATCTCTCGTGAAGAGCGTCGACGCATTCATCACCACTCTCGCTGTTATATCATCCTCGACGACACTTTGTATCGCCATGGCATCGACACCATCCTTCAGCGATGTCTGATTCACGAGGAGGCTGAACGTGTTTTGAACGATTGTCACCTTGGCACCTGTGGCGGTCACCTCTCCAGAATGGCCTCAACCCAAAAAATCCTACGTGTCGGCTACTTTTGGCCCTCGATTTTCAAAGATTGTATCGAGGCTGTCAAGAAATGCCCACCCTGCCAAATCTTTAACAAGAAGGCACGCACCCACCCCATGACGCTGCACCCTATTATCACCATCGACCCCTTTGCCAAATGGGGCATCGATTTCATGCAGTGTAAGCCTACCTCAGCCGGGGGGCACGGTTACATCATCATTGTGGTCGACTACTTCACCAAATGGGCTGAGGCTATGCCTACCTTCCTGAATGATGGCCCTATGACAGCTCTATTCCTCTTCAACCACATCATAACTCATTTTGGTGTACCATGTGCCATTGTCACTGACCATGGTGCACATTTCAAAAACCATATGATGAGCGAGTTGCATGTCAAATTGGGTTTTTTCCATGAAAACTCATCCCCTTACTACCCTCAAGCAAACAGACAAGTTGAGGCCATCAACAAAGTCCTAAAAACCATGATCCAATGCATGGTAGGGGAAAACAAAACATCGTGGCATCTACAACTTTTCTCCGCTCTCTGGGCCTATCGCACCTCTGTGAAAACTTCAACTAGATTTACTCCTTTCCAGTTGGTCTATGGAATTGAAGCCATCCAACTGATCGAGTGTGAGATTCCATCACTCAAACTAAATGTAGAACTCCTGCCTCATACTTCTGCTGAAGAAGAACGATTTTTGTACCTATCCAAACTGGACGAAACATGTCGCGATGCTGCTCTCGCCAATGAGGCACATCAAAAATGAATTAAAAGTCAATATGACAAATGCGTCCACCCTCGGAATTTCGCGGAAGGAGACTTAGTCCTTGTTTATAACCAAGCTCACGATAAATGTGGGACAGGAAAGTTAGAACCCATGTGGCACGGTCCCTACATCGTAAAATGTGTCCTACATAAAGGTGCCTGCGAATTAGTTGATCATGAAGGAATTTCCCTAGGAGAGCCCCGAAACGGGCTTTACCTTAAGAAGTACTATGCCTAGATCGCCTAGCATTTGTACTTTGTACATTATTGTATCTAGTTTTGGTGTGTCTATTTCTTTCGCGTGCTCGAGTCTTTACTGTTGCCACTCATGACTGTGCTTGTGTTTTCATGCACATATGACGTATTCCTTTCCTATCTTTTTGGGGTTCGCGGATGGCACTAGCCGACATACCCGGAACATTGCTTCAGCAGCTTGGGTTATTTACCAATTTGACTAGGTGGTGAGTTCAGGAGGCATTTGTTTAGGACCAACAACCAACAATATGGCAGAATATCATGTTGTCATCAGACTATTGACCCAAGCTTCCTCTCTAGGTATCTCTCGCATTATTATTTACTTAGACTCCCAACTGGTGGTTTTTCAACTCAACCGCATCTACGCTATCCGTAGTCCTATCCTGCTACGCCTACACTTGCAAGTTCGTCGTCTCGAACGAATGTTCAATTACATCGAATATAGACACATTCTGAGAGAACTTAATAGTGTTTTGGATTCATTAGCTAATTATATCATGGATCGGTATCTCTCCCACATATAAGATTCAAGGAAAGAAAAATTGTACATTACATGTAAATTAAAACACATCACAGATATCATCATGTACAAATCATTGGCATCATAAAAACTCGAAACTGTATATATATATATATATATATATATAGATGGCGTGACTAAAATGTTTGTATTACATCAAAAAGTGTGTAGAAGAGCAAACTATTGGGCCTGTTCACCCATACAACATCGCCTAAAAAGGCATACAAAAAACATGATCACGGGGAGAGACTCTAATCTCCCCGCACTAAGTTGTGCTATGAGTAACACACTACCACGCGCACTATGCGCCTCAACATAGAATTGATATTTTTTGGGACTCCTATAGTGTGCCTTTGTAGATGTAAATGCACTTCCCCCCTCCGCAAAGGAGGGATACCCATCGTAAGGCCTTAGAGGTTCCTCTCAACCTCCCAGAGACCTACTACTGGTACTGTCGGATTTGCTGCAACTGGGGCACCTCCACGACGCCCTGGTACTGGTATATCAACCAGGTGCACTGCCCCCTTGTCTGCATGTTGGAAACAAAACATTTGTTAAAACTCTTTTACACACCCAAAAAATATATACATTAAA
>JZKD02S2203713.1:44170-59254 GCA_000966675.3 Picea glauca
GTATGGCTTAGTCTCTTACCTGACTCATCCCAGTCTTCCCCCGCGGGAAAAATCAAGTCCATACTCCCATGGAAGTCTACATAGGCATAAGGGAAGTCCTCTATCCATAGGTACTTCCATCTCAACCAGGCAAACAAATCACCAGTAAAATGGAACTCTGACTCCGAAACTAGCCTCGGAGATAGACTAGTCCACCTCTCCATCCTAGGTTCATCCACTGGTCATACCGCTAGTGCTATCTGAGGCTGCATCTGAGGGATGCGCTCTAGGAAAAAAGAGACCAAAAACGAGCCATAGCCGAACTATTTATGACCAGTCCTGCACCGTGAGATTCGTTCCTTCACATTCCGAAGGAACACTGCACTCCAATTGAACAGTGTTGGTTCCAAACACTGAACACCATAGGCCACCTGTGATCTCGACGCCAGATGAGCGCTAGTGCTTCCGGTCACGCTTGTGATAGCGAATAATATAGACCGAATAGGCAGATCTCGAATATCCTTGATAGGGATCCTGCCCCCTACCAACCTCGCTCCCGGGATGCAGTGGCATGCCAGATACACGTCCACTTGTTCAGGTAATTCCCTCTACCCAGTGAAAGATATGGGGACCCCTCTTTTCGAGAGGCTAGTCAAAAAGTAAACGTCTTCTAACTCAATGGTTAGAAGTTGTGCGCTGATACGTAATCCTTGTTCCACAACATCCCAGAGGCCAATCATATGCTCAAGCAATAAGAGCGGCCTGTGTACGAGGACTCTGTAGAGTGGCTAAATCATCCATCTCATGTTCCCTCTCTTTCCATTCAATCATGATTGCCGAAGATACCTACAAAACAAAAAATCAAGAATTTCATTATTCCTCACATTTTGGTAATTTCGGTGATTTTCAAAAAGCATTTTAAAACATAAAACAACATACCCACGTCAGCTAAAAGCAACCAATCACTCTTTTTAACCACCATGCCCTTTAATATTTGTCAAATAATGATAAAAACGTTTTAAAAATGAAAAAATGACTTTGGGGGCTGTGTGGGCATTTGGGGAGATTTTTTATGAGTTCTTTTGCTAAGAACGACCTGCCTAATTGATTGCAAGGGTGTAGACATCCTAATCACCCTTCTCTAAAGCATTTTTTGTTAAAGAATCCCCCCATTTCATTAATTTTTAAAAGAGGTCGATTTGGTTAAAAAAGGGGCGACTTAGGGATTTGTGTTTTGAAATAAATAATGATATGAAAATAGATCTAAAACCATGTAATTGAAAGAGAAAAGGATGAACAACTACCTGGTTCGAACAGTGAGAAAAATGATTGATCGTAGCTCCGACAGTGAGAAAAACAATATTTGCTTCAAAATGAGATTCTCCACTACTCCAAAAGTCCTTGCAAATGAAATGGTAAATGAATTTTCAAATCAATTGTTATTTATAAAATTTCATTTTTTATAAGGTATGGTCATTTTTGGGTTTCTCTAATGATGTAATTACTTCACTAAACTCTGGTTTGTAGCTTTGGCATCGCAGGTTCCTTGGCAGTCCTGATCGGTCATTCACCTTGTCACACCCATGAGCATAGTCTTAGCTCGTTCTCGAGCTCGACAATATGAGAACGTAACTGGGTATACTTTTATCTCTTTTTCGGACCCATACGGATACGAACACACGAAAAAGGAACTCCCCTGGAGTCTCCTTTAAACCCTTTTCAGACTCTCTAAATATGAAAAGATTGTCAAGTGATCTTGCTTCCTTTCACACTCGTTAAAAGGTCAGAAAGGGCGTCTTTCGAGTGATAGTTTAACCCTTTTTCGGTCTCGTTGGACTACTGTACGAAAAAGGAACTGAGAGAGTTCTCTTTTAAGTGTTTTTCCAAGCTCTATAATCCTGAAAAACCTTTGCGTTTTCTGTCCTTGGACTCGTTAAAGCACACATCGACAGACCCATATGGGAACGAACCCTTACTTCTTCCAGTTCGTTAAACAAAGGAAGAGGAACTTACCGAAGGTGAGTTATATCGAGCATGTGTTATCCTCCTCAAGCTCATTAAATAAAAAAGAGGTACTCATCTATCTGGATGGGGGGGAAAATTGAAAGGAGCAAGCCAAGTAGTCTCTTAAGAACATCATCCAACACTTCTTAGAGTCGCCCTTGAACACGAAACTTTGTCACTTTGCATATATCATAATCCGTTGAACCTCTGCACTGAGCCAATCCTTCGAGTTCCTTTCACTCCTTTGGGTCACCTGACGCAAGTCACAGTATCCATTGCATAGTTTTGTTCCATGTCATGTTTTGTTTTTGTGCCTCAGTGTTCAAGGGAAGTATCCGCCTCGAGAGTCAACCATCCCAAGTATCTTGCCTCAAAACATGTGTCAGTCCATGTCCGTTTGATCTACCAATTACATCTCCATGTCCGTTTCGTGTCATTGATGGGGGATACATCAAGGCCCTCCCTCGAGGAGTCTATTCCTGTCGACTCCAACACATTATCCGGGAATCAGACTTAGAAACCAGTTAGTACTTTGGGACCTGCATGCCTCAATGGCAGGCCTCCTCACATTTGACAGTTGGTTTACATCATTGACCACTAATCGAATGATTCCATGGGTGTCCGACTTCAACTCATCTATTCACATTCAATAGAATGTACTAGGGTACTTTGGGAATCATTGACATTAATGGTGATCTCCCTCGCACTTGTTAATGGTTCACACCATTGACTGGTAATCAAGTGGTTTTTTCCATGTTTGACGTCAGGACATCTATTCACATGGTTAGAATCGTACCACGTTGGGATTGGTAAGAATACCCTAGGTTGAGTGATCACTTTGATATCTTCTTTTCCCAGGCTACGAAATAATTTCCATTGGACAAAGAACACATACATTGTTACATAGATCCACTTTGTATTGGTCGTGGCTATGTCTTGTCATCTCGTAGATCCACTATGTATTCTTCATGGCTACGATCAGTCTAAGTCATTTGAGTATAGATCCACATTGTATCTTTGGTGGCTATACCTTGTTATCAATACAATTATGGATCCGCAATGTATTTTATGGCGGCCATATCCTGTTAAGTCTTGATCGCCCAAGCATAGGTATGCATGCCTTGGGTTTTGAAATATGTCATGATACTTGTTGGATGTTTGTGTGCAACTTCTGTCAGGTTCTTCGAGTCTATACCCTTGCTTGGACATCTACAAAGTATTTCATTTATCAGTTGGCATCTTCTAACTTCATACTTTGGGGGGCATTATGTTACACATCAAAATTACTCAGCTGGATAAGTATCGCATGTTCCTGTAAATTGTCATAAGTGTCGCATCTTCCTTACAACTTTCGCAAGTGTCGCAAGTCGGTTACAAGTGTCGCAAATGATGTTTGGACATACTTCCATGAAAAACGACACTAAGGAGACACTTATAACATCTCATATTCTTGATTTGAAGAAGGAGAACTGGTTTACTGAAGTCAAACAACTCTTGACACCTGAAGAGAACATTGAAATAAAGGTTTTGAGGAGGAGTGCTCCTCCATATCATCCCTAGAAGCGTTGGCGCTCCCCTACAAGGCTTCAGGGAGCATTATAACACTCCCCAACCCCCTCTGAAGGAGCGCTACTCATCTTGAAAGAATTGGCGCTCCCCTAAGGCTTACCAGGGAGCGCTACAGCCCTCTGATGCCCCTTCTAAGGGAGCGTTGCCTAATCTAAGGCAGTAGTTGGCCCGTTGAGGAGAATAATGGGAGGACATTTCGAGATTAGGAGGCGGTTGTGTTTGAATTATTGGTTTCATCAAGAGATCCCTGATCTAAGGAGAAGGTTCCCAACTTGTTCCAAAGATAACTCAAGAGGTTAAGCTCTTCTTAACCTATATAAACAGGCTCTATGATGGTGGAAAGGGGGAGGAACAAAAGATATGAAACTTATGATCTTGGAGGAAAATCACAGTCAGCCAAAGGAGAGTGATCAATGAAGTTGTTGTTATCCAGGTTATGGATCTTTCAGGCAAGGATTATACGAAGAGGACTTGACGAAGTTGTCGCATTCGCATCTACGATTGTAAGTAATGTTGTCGTTATTCTCATCAATATGACATGCTTGGTCCGTTTCTTTCTATTTTGTGTCTAATGTCACATGAACTTATCATTTATTGATAGATCCTTTTTCAAGCTAATATCAATAGAGTAGGAAGTGGTTGTATCTTTCTTTGTCCACAGAACTTAGCGAGGAGCAAAGGATTGGAGCGCAACTTGGAGCGTGCAGGGACAAACGTCGATAAAAGGTGCTTTTGTCATCCTTCCTTCTCATGTCTTAGTTTATATGGATTTGAAAGGAATTCAGTGTCCATGTTAAGCATTTTCTGTCTAGAGTTAGGGTCAAGCTCTTAGAGGAAATCTAACTGTCTGCAGGGAGATTTTCCTACAACAACCGCTACCTCTCTTGAGATTTTAGAGAAAACCCTCTGAACTCCTTGTCGACGCACTCCTTATGGAAAATTCAACTGCACTCCTTGCAGGAATCTTGCTCAGATAGAGAAACAATTGAAACTCATTCCTTCTTCCTTCCAGACTTCAAACTCAAACCATGAAATCACATATATAGCATATAAAAGAAAATGTATAACAGGAAGAAAACATTCATGAGCATATCATTACACATCAATACACAAGGAATAAACACAAAACCATGAATTTGAATCAACCTCTTTCTATTCATCCAAATATCAGTACATGGGTGTTCTTACACAGCTCTCTTCTTCTCTTCTATGCTCCAATGCTTCTAACTATGTTACAATACACAATGAGGGTGTCTATATCCATTTTCCCTCCACTCCTTTTAAAACTGTCTAATCTAATATTCAATTCTACCTACTTACATAAATGCCTTCTACCTACTATGGATGAGAGAAGATCGCTCAAGGTCCTATACAATGCATAAGTACTCATCTCCTTAACTATCACATTTAATTTTGGCGCATCCACTCTTCAAAAGTTTTAAAGAATTTAACATATGCTCAAAATGTGTGGCACTTTCCCCCACGCTCGCTTGATGTTGACGATGCTCCTGCATCATACTCCCTCGCTTGAAAATTTTCATGGGCTCCTGTCCATGAGCTCTTGCATGGTCTGTCCATGCTTCTGAATCTCTACTTCATTCTCCCAGCTGGCATATTCAACTGGATGGTCCTTCCACTTGACCAAATATTCAAAGTACTACTTTCTTCTAGTCTTCTTACCCACTCGTTTATCCAGTATCTGTTCCATCTGTGGCCTATCTGCAACTGGCATCTTCTTTCGCCACTGAACCTCTAACTATTCATAATTTGTTCCTGCTTCCTCAACTTTGTATGGGTATAAATCTGAGACATTTAATATCAGAGAAATTCCGATCATCAGGTAATTCAATCTCATAAGCATTTTCACCAGTTTTCTTCAGGACCTTACATGGTCCGATCTTCTTCATCTTCAATTTACTATACGTTCCTCTCGGGAACCTTTCCTTTCTTAGATGTGCCAAAATCAAGTCACCAACTTCGAATTGAAGTTGTCTTATGTGTTGATCTTCTCTCCACTTATACTCCTGACTTGAATTCTGCAACCGCTCCTACACTTGGCTGTGAAGTTCCTTCATCACTTATACGAAATATTCTGCACTAGTGGTCCTAGTTGCATTCTATTCTGAATCCCTCAATTCAGAAATTCCCCTTGGTTGTATGCCATAAACAATCCAAAATGGACTTTGTCCTATACTTCTGTTCACTGATTCATTATATGCAAACTTTGCCTGCGGAAATATATTGTCCCAACTGTTGTGTTGCTCTATCACCAAGCTTCTCAGCAAATCTCCCAGACTTCTGTTTACCACTTCTATCTATCCATCCGTCTGAGGATGATAAGCCGAACTAAATAACAAGTTAGTTCCCATCTTCTTCCATAAGGTTCTCCAGAAATTCCCTATGAACTTTGTATCTCTGTCTGAAACTATGCTCCTTGGCAAGCCACGAAGTCGAATGACTTCTTTGAAAAACAGGTTCCCGATGTGAGTCGCGTCACTAGTTTTCTGACATGGGATAAAGTGTGCCATCTTGGAAAATCTATCCACCACCACAAAGATTGAATCAAATCCTCTTTGCATCCTTGACAACCCCAATATAAAATCCATGCTAATTTCATCCCACGGCTTCTCAGGTATGGGCAATGGTTGATAAAACCCTACATTCTTCTTTCTTCCCTTCGAATGCTGGCAAATTCTGCATATGTCTACAAATATCTTGACCTCTGATCGCATCCCTAGCCAAAAGTATGATTCACTCAGCTTTGCAAATTTTTTTTCATGGCCGAAGTGTCCGACCAATCCTCCACTATGTTTCTCCTTCAGCAGATTCTCCCTCATGGAGCAATTCAGAATACATAGCTGATTGCCCTTAAACAACAATCTTTCCTGGATCATGTATTCGGCCCATTTTCTGCTATCTCTGAGAACTGGATTCTCAGCTTCTTCATACGCTTCCTTAAAGTCTGGGTCATATGCGTACATGTCCCTGAGATCATCAAAACCCAATGTTTTTACTTTGAACTCTTGCAACATCAAACACTTCCTGCTCAAAGCGTCAACAACTTTGTTAGCAGTACCAGAAATATGTTTAATCACAAAAGTGAAATTTTGCATATATTCAACCCATTTTACATGTCTCTGATTCAACTTTTCCTATTGAGTCACAAACTGCAGTGCATGATTATCACTATATAAAACAAACTCTTTCGGAATCAAATAATGCCTCCACTTCTTTAATACATAGCTGATTGCCCTTAAACAACAATCCTTCCTGGATCATGTATTCGGCCCATTTTCTGCTATCTCTGAGAACTATATTCTCAGCTTCTTCATACGCTTCCTTAAAGTCTGGGTCATATGCGTACATGCCCCTGAGATCATCAAAACCCAATGTTTTTACTTTGAACTCCTGCAACATCAAACACTTCCTGCTCAAAGCGTCAGCAACTTTGTTAGCAGTACCAGAAATATGTTTAATCACAAAAGTGAAATTTTGCATATATTCAACCCATTTTACATGTCTCTGATTCAACTTTTCCTATTGAGTCACAAACTACAGTGCATGATTATCACTATATAAAACAAACTCTTTCGAAATCAAATAATACCTCCACTTCTTTAATGCCTGTATAATAGCATAAAACTCCTTATCATAAGTGGAGTATTTCACTTTCGCTTCATTCAGCTTCTCGCTGAAGTACACTATTGGTCTGTCTTCCTGACTCAAGGCTTCCCCTACTACAAATCCACTTGCATCGCACTTTACTTGAAATGTCTTTTGGAAATTCGGCAACACCAGAACTGGTTGTTCCGTAATTTTTCTTTTCAACAAATTAAAAATCTTCTCATCCTTTTCTGTCCAATGAAAAGATTTATGTCTTTTCTTCACTGTGTCCATCATTGTTGCACTAATTCCACTAAAATTCCTTATGAACTTCTGGTAGAAACTAGCCAACCCGTGAAAACTTCTCACCTCAAATATGTTCCTCGGTGATGGCCAATTTTTTATTACCTCCACCTTATCTGGATCCATCCTCAACTCATCTACAGAAATAACAAATCCCAAGTAAATGAGATTTGTCTTCATGAATGAGGACTTCTTCATGTTTATCAACAACTTCTCTTGCTATAATCTATTCATCACAATAGCCAAATGCTTCAGATGTTTAGCCTCCGTTTTACTGAAAATCAGTATATCATCCAGATATACGATAACAAATTTTCCGATGAACTCCTTCAGGACTTCGTTCATCAACCTCATGAAGTTAATTGGCACATTTGTTAATCCAAATGGAATAACAAGCCATTCATACAATCCTTTGTTTGTTTTGAATGATGTCTTCCACTCATCACCCTCTCTCATGCGAATCTGGTGATATCCTCTTTTCAAATCAATCTTTGAAAAATACTTTGCTCCACTCAAGCAATCCATCAGGTCATCCATCCTTGGCAATGGAAATATATACCTGATGGTTATCTTGTTAATGGATCTTGAATCATTTCACATCCTCCAGCCTCCGTCTTTATTCGGACTGAGTACTTTCGGAACAACACACGGACTCAAGCTTTCCCTGACCAAACCCTTGTCCAACAAATCCTGGACCTGCCTTTTAACCTCTTCATTCTCTTGCAGCGTCAATCTGTACACGGATTTGTTTGGAAAACTGGCTCCAGGTATGAGATCAATATGGTGACTCACACTTCGAATCGGTGGCAACAAATGAGGTAATTCATCCACTACTATATCAACGAACTCTTCCAACAGTTCCTGAATTTCTTCTGGTAAATCATCCACTCTTGTGCTGGTGAAAACAATCTTTAGTTTTCTGACCACAATGAATTGCGGTTCCTCTTTATTCTTGACCACTGTAAGAAGTTCCTCCCCACTCATGAGAAGTACAGTGTTGCTTACCTCCGGCTTTACTTCTTTATCCTTGATTGGAAGAAACATATGAGTTCTCCCGTTCTTTTCTAGGGTGTATGTGTTCATCCTCCCATCATGAATCACATTTATTTCATATTGCCATGGTCTACCCAACAATAGATGACAAACATCCATGGGAATAACATCACACAATATCTTATCATTATATCCTCCTATCTTAAATTCAACTAAACAATGTTTAGTGAAATTTACCTGATGTCCTTTTTGTAGCCATGAAACTTTGTATGGGCTCGGATGTTCAATCGTCTCCAGCTCCAGCTTTTATACCATCTCGGTTGAAACGAGATTATCTGTGCTACCATTGTCCACAATGACCTTGCACACTCTGTCCTTGGTTTTGAAAGCAGTCCGAAAAATTCTAGTCCTTTGGACTGAGCTCTCCACCTCCCTTTCGAGTGTCAAAATAACTTTCCGCATCATCAGTGATCTTCCACCTTCAGCATCCTCTGCCTCAACATTTCTCCCCTGTGCTTCGGCAATGTGAGTCTCTCCACCCTCCTTTTTATCAGGACACTCATAAGACTTGTGCCCATTCTTTCCACATGTGAAGCATGTAATTACTCCACCTCTGCCTCTTCCCCTACCTCTAGTATGAGGAAAAGTATTATTATCAGCATACCCTCCTCTTTGCTCAGTATGTTTTCCTCTCTATTCAACATATTTCCCTCGCTGTGAGCTTCCACCTCTCTCAGTTCGAGTATGAGGTTTCTTCCAGTTTTCCTTGGGCTTCTAGTTTCTATCCTGGACAACAGATTTTCCTCTGGGTTGACTTCTTCCTCGACCTCTTTGAATTTGCTTTCATCTCAGCTTCTCTTCTTCTTTCAGAGCCATCTGATAAGAATCTTCCACCATTTGGATGGTCAACATACTCATCTCATATTGAATCTCATATCTCAGGCCATTCATATACCTAGCTACCTTTTCATCATTGCTTTCACGATGACCTTCTCTGATATTCAACCTGTAAAATTCCTCAGTATATTCCTTCACTGACATCATCTTCTGTCTCAGGTTCTGCATTCTCCTAAACAGAGTAATCTGGTAATCCCTGGGGATGAATTTTTCCTTCATCTTTGCAATCATCCTGTACCATCTCTTAATTTTCGGCTTGCCTTGGCAATGCCTATCCGCTTGTAGTTCATCCCACCACAATGTTGCATGTCCTTTTAATCTTGTGACAACATGCTTGACCTTCTTGTCCTCTTCGACATATTCATAGTCAAAATATGTGTCTAGAGCTCTAATCTAGTCTAGAATCTCTTCTACATCCCGATTTCCCTCATAAACTAGAATGTCCATCTTCGCCTTTGCACCCATTCTTGTAACAGCTTTAAGTAAGCGCTCATTTGCTGCATCCTCTGTTGTGACTTCTTCTTCTCCATGTCCAACATCATATTCATTTTCGGACTCACTGATATCTCCTACATCAGCTGTGCGTTTTTTTCTTATCTCCACGTCCACAAGTCTGGCGTGTATGTTATGTAGATCTCTTTCTACTTCTGGGTTCTGCACCTGTCTACCCCTTCCTCTGGATGTCTCCCTATCTTCCTCTGGATCGGGTGATTGTCTATCTCTCCTTCTTAGTGGCATGGTGAATCTTCCTTCTTCCTGCTACAGAAAGCAAAGAAGCTTTTCTAATCTCTGATACCACTTGGTGGCATCCACCCATGCACCTACCTCATTAGGTCCCGCACCTGACCTCCCAGTCTTAAGGATCGTTCTAAAATTACCCTCGAGCCGGAGTGGCTCCTTTGATTCTCCCCTAGAATCCTTATTAAGATTTGACCCATAGGTCTATCCTGCTCGTTACAGCCCTTAGGCTTGAGCACTTCTCCATTTTCAAAAGAAAATAACAATCGGGTTTCGGGGTTTTCCAATCCCCGATGTCACCAACACTTGCTTCCTCGAATCCCCGATCTTCGATATCCCAATGCTCTTCCTTTTTTCTTCAGACCCTCCTGACTATGCTCCCAGTCCACACGACCCTGCCTTATATGACCACAATCCTATCTCTTATCGGGATTCAGGGTTTCGAGAGTCAATATGTATTGGGCCTCTTGTCCATGGGATTCCTGATTTCCCGACAATTGACTTTTCCTTTCGGGGAATTTCTCGAAGGCTTCGATCTCGGCCATGCATCCTCAAAGATGGAAGGTCCTCACTATTTTGTGATTCACGATTTCAAATGCTCTGGTTGCCTTGTCTTTAGGATTCGTGAAACATCGAATCCTGATATGCCGATTTGGATTTCCTGTCAGGATTTCCCCCGATAGACTTGATTGTCGCCAGGCGTCCTCTAGAGATGAACGGCCCTGATTTTCTCTCGAGGTATTTGCGACTTCAACTTCCCGATGCCTCGTTTTGATGAGATGATGTCAGCTGGGTCCCACACGGAGCTCTCCTTTTTTCGGAAAATCGGACTTCGCGATTCTGAAATGCAAAGTTTCCTCATCTCCAGAACTCATGAAATGTCGATCCCCAACTCTCTTCTGATTTCTAACACGCGTCCCAAGTGGATGGACGGTTCAAATTGACCCTCGGGTTTTCACCAACTGCAAAACCAAAACCCTTACCTATGTGAGTCCCGATGGCCAAAATGTCGATGGGCTTTCGATATCACCCATGTGTCCCAACTGATGGACGGCTCCGATCGTTTATGGGGTTTCTAGCATGTATTTTCCTGATCCCTTGCTCATAGAACTCCCAATTTGCCGAATCCCGAAACTTCGATGGAGTCTTCCCTTTAGAGACTTTTCCCGAGATCTTAGATCTTCACCATGTGTCCCCTCAATATGGATGGTCCTGATTCAACCTCTGGATTTTGAGACTTTCAATGCCCCGATGATACAAGTTCTTTATCAACTTAAAACCCTGGTCGCCGAAATGTCGACGGGCACTTGATGATTGCCACCTGTCTCCTCAAGGTGAATGGCTCAGATTTATTCCAGGACCTTCACTATGAAAATTATCAATCACTCATCCTCGTGACTCCCGATTTCATGAATGTCAAAATCCCGACGGCCACGCCTCAGGTCAGAGCTTCCCTCCTCCTGTTCATGGGACTTAAACCTCGTGCAACTCCTGGTTGATCTAACGGTGGACGAGTAACTGAGCGAGGATCCAACGGCTCATGTTCCCCTAAGCGTGAGCTCCGCACACTACCATAACCTCCTCACTTCTCTGGCAGATCTGACGGTTGGAGGGATTTCGCAAATCCTTCCCACAAATTCCTGACCGTTGATTTCTTCCCTTTGATGATTTCTATGAAGGAAAACCAAGAACTCCTCCCTGGACTTATCCGCTTACACTACAAACTTATAATGTCCCTCAATGTCTTCAAGGGCCTTACTCCTCCAGAGCTTCTCACAACTTCAACCTCAAAGAGGAACCTTGCACGCACTCCTTACGCAACCTTCAGACACCTTCAAATGTCAAATACTTCGACTCTGCGCACACCTACAACAGTAGTCCTTCAATATTTGGCTCATGTCCGCAACCCTGAGACTCTCCTTGGCCTACGCACTCCTTGCATGACACCTGTTCCCTACTGCACTCTGAGGAAATGAGAACAACCGCTACCTCTCCTGAGCTTTGATTGACAACCCTCTGAACTCCTTGTCGACGCACTCCTTGCAGACAATTCAACTGCACTCCTTGTAGGAATCTTGCTCAGAGAGAGAAACAATTGACATTCATTCCTTCTTCCTTCCAGACTTCAAACTCAAACCATGAAATCACATACACAACATATAAAATAAAATGTATAACAGGAAGCAAACATTCATGAGCTTATCATTCAACATCAATACACAGGGAATAAACACAAAACCATGAATTTGAATCAATCTCTTCCTATTAATCAAAATATTAGTACATGGGTGTTCTTACATAGCTCTCTACTTCTCTTCTATGCTCCAATGCTTCTAATTATGTTACAATACACAATGAGGGTGTCTATATCCGTTTTCCCTCCACTCCTTCTAAAACTGTCTAATCTAATATTCAATTCTACCTACTTACATAAATGCCTTCTACCTACTATGGATGAGAGCGGATCACTCAAGGTCCTTTACAATGCATAAGTACGCCTCTCCTTAACTATCACATTTAAGTTTGGCACATCCACTCTTCAAAAGTTTTAAACAATTTAACATATGCTCAAAATGCGTGGCGCTTTCCCCCACACTCGTTTGATGTTGACGATGCTCCTGCATCATTGAGCATTAGTATGGCTCAGATCTGCTTGATTCAGTCTTCATTGTATATCTAGCCTTTCGAGGCTTATATTGTATTGTCGGGAGCATTTTGTAGCAGCTCATATCTATTTCTTGTACGACCATCTGAGGTTTATGCTAGATCAGCCATCTATTGTATTGATCTTAGATTTCTCATAATAAAAAGGTCATATCTTTGCTTGTGCTTCTACATCTTGAATATATTGTGATCTCCATGTGTTGATGAATCTTGTATGCACTTAATAACTAAATAAATTAGTAGTAGTTAGTAATTACAAGAAAGAATTTGGCTTGGGATCATTACAGTGGTATCAGAGCCTCGATCCTCCAAACCTGTGGAGAGATCGATGCATGTAGAAGTACAGGGGAATTTTTATGGGTCGAAGGAAGAAAAACAACAGTGAAACAGAGGAAGAAATGGAAGGGTCAGGAGACGACCATGATCCTCAGGGATTGGCTCTCTTAGTAGTTGAATTTGGTAAGTTCCAGCAGAACATGAACTGCACAGAAAGCACATTGGTCCGACAGTTGGATGAGTATCAGGAAACCAACAGAAGGGGATAGGCTGAAATCCCTTAAACCTTGAAGAAAGTTGATGAGAATCTAGAGAAAATGAACGACAACCAAACTAGGATAACTGACCTTCTGATGCAAGTAACCCATCAAGGAAAAGATCCTGATACGTATGGGAATAAGGAGGCTGGAGGGTCCAGTGCAACCCATGAGGAAGTCATATATAACCCGGAGAAAGCATCGGGATCTGAAGGAAGTCTTGGAGGTGGCACGCTCCATTGGCAGATGGGTAGCAGGACCAATCATAGGCCATACATGCCAGTGTTCAAGGATGAACCACTAGGCCAACACTCAGGTAGCAGAGCTAACCCCAGACCATACATGCCCACATTCACAGATGAGCAAGGGCAACATGAACAGGTTAAAGATTTTTTGGAACAATTAGCCAAGAGTACCAGGGAATACTACAGTTTGGATATGAAATTTCAAAGAAAGATGTCCCTAGACCAGTATTGTCAACTCAAGTTCAGAAACCAGCCTAGGAAAAACCACAGGGGAAGCTTTGAGTTTGAGTGAAGTGCAGGGAATATAAAGATTCCATACTTTGATGGTACGACTAAGATGACATCATAAGCATGGGTGCAGAAGCTGGATACTTACCTGTAGCTTAACCCCATGAGAGAGATGGAGGCCATCAAGTTTGACACTATGTACTTGGATGGAAAGGCCCACGAATGGTGGTGCCATGGGCTCACCACACTCGGCCACAACCATATTGTATCCTATACAAAATTCACTTAGAGGCTCATTGATAGATTTGATCTAGGAGATCCTGAGTTACATTTTCGGGAGCTCACCCAACTCAAGCAAATAGGTATGGTTGAGGCATACATTGATGAGTTCCAGAGGTTTGTAGTGATGGTGCAAGATATGTCCCCAACCAGGCTCATTATTCTCTTTACAGAAGGATTGATGGAACCCTTGAAGGGTTGGGTTAAGGCCTTCAAGCCTACCAGCCTATAGGAAGCCATTTGGAAGACGAAGGATCTGGGTCCAACTGCTAAACCAAAATTCATACCCAGGCCACCTCTTAACAATGGTGGAAGAGATCAAAGGCCTCCAATAAACTAGGGAGGACATGACCCTAAGGGTTATGACAAGGGTCGTGGCAGAATAGATGACAACAACAGGAGGGAACTGAGAAGGAAGCAACTCTGCTTCACATGCAAGGATCCATTGAATCCCTCACACAAGTGCATGGGACGAGGACAGGTACATTACATTGAGGTCACTTCAAATGACAAATAAGAGGATGAGTATGGTTAGATACAAAACATGGAGGCCAAAATGTTAGAGGCAACAGAAGAGGAGGTTCCAGAACTAGACTGTGCGGCTCGAGAGAAGGCTACGTTGGCATCTATGAGTGGGGTACCCAAGTTCAACACCTTTAGGGTGAGAGGGGTCTTACAAAGACAGAGAGTGTTGGTTTTGATTGATGGAGGAGATTCCCACAATTTTATTGATGCAACATTACTGAAGAGGGGGCACATACCTACAGTAGAGTTTGAAGGATTCAAAGTGGAGGTAGCAGGTGGTAGTACTATGCCCTATAACAGATACATACCATGTATGAAACTCACCTTGGGAAGGCATGAGTTAGTTCAGGATGTGTATGTGATGGAACTTCCCTATACCAACATCATCCTAGGGGTGTAGTGGTTTAGAACTTTAGGACCCATCACCACAAATTACAATACCATGGAAATGTCCTTTGTGGAGGAAGGAGGATGAAAGGTTGTGCTCAGAGGCATGACAGGTAACTCTGCCAGAGTGGTCATGG
>JZKD02S2203713.1:69442-84079 GCA_000966675.3 Picea glauca
ATTAGGTCTTCTTACATCCGCCTTATTCTATTTTATTGAAAGGTCTTATTAATATTGACCTTTATTACATCCGAATGCATTGATCTACCTATGTGCGGGTTAGGACCTTAACAAGACCTCAGTAAGAGAAACACTAGGATACACTGGGAAAATTCATTGAAATGATAGCAAAGATTCTATCAGCCCAAGCACAGAGAAAATCCCAAGGTTAAGCCCTTAAGGCATGGAGAACAAAACAAGTGCAGAGATAAACCAACAAGGACACAAAGAAATCCATGCACAAATGTACTTTTGCTAGAAGGCGTAAGACAAACACAAAGGTAGATGGATGATAGGAACATCCTTCGCTCATCATCCACGCACATAAAAGAAGGGCGTTGAGATCCATAGGTCTATTAATGTCGAAGTGATGACCATAGATCAGGCTCTTGGCCAACTGCTCAGGCATGGATTGATGAGCTAGGGACTAAGTAAAAAATGAACTGCAATCATCATAATCAATAAACCACATGATAGTCAAGACATGTAGGGATCGAGGGCCATGGGAAATAAATAAACATCAAGCTAAGGCTATGGGGAATTTCTAGTCATCAACTAGAACGCTAATACTATCATATTATTTACCTGATTAAGCATACATAACTGAAAGCATAAATCATACTAACAATCTACCACGTAGAAATAAAGGAAACGTACCATTGCCCAATCGCCCGCTCTGAGTTGATGTCTCGCGCGCTCTGTTCGACTCCTGCTTGCTAACCGATGAGACTTCACCGGTACTTCCCAGCCAATGCTAGGGGTACTCTTCTTCCCCCTCATCCCTGCGAGCCCCAAAGGGGCCACACACACTATCCAGAGAATCAACTAGCTCCCAACTCGCCTCTCAAGGCCGAGCTACCACTCCTCACCGAGTTGGGTATCCCAACTCCCACAAGCTATGTCAGTCAAGTATAAATTTATGCAGCGTAGCATTAGGAATAACAAAAGAGATCCATCATCCTTCTCCTCCCTCCATTATATAGAGTTTCGAGGTCCCTTACCTTCCCAAAATCCCATTTAATTTAATGTTTAATAATTTAATTCATAAAAATCCTCCCCATACAAGTGTCATCCATCGCCTTCATTCCTCCATAAACTAATTTCATTAATTAATTAATTCCCCTATTTCCGTCACTCACCTAAAGGCACTCCTAGAATCGCTCCTAGGGGTCCCCATATCCCCTTACAAGTTTTAATGACTTTTCCCCTTATTAATTTACTAGTTGAGTTTAAATTAGAAAGTTCTTAAATGCTAGATACCTTACTAAGTTAGACTATCTTCTTTTTCCTTGTGTTTCCCCTTTCTTTTTATGTTTCCCGCTTTTTCCTAGTTTCCTAATTATTTTATATTTCCTTCTTTCCCCTTTTTATTTAAACTCAAAAAGGCATGTGCATAAACTTACCCTTTTTCCCTTTTTCTTTTGAATGAATAAATTTTGAATTAGCATAATATAGTAAAACAATTATTTCCCCTTTTTAAATTTTATCCCAAAAGATTTTTATAAATCAATTTAATTTCTTACCCCCTTCTGGTCACAAGATTCATGAAGATTATCATTATTATTTATTATATATATTATTATTATTTTTTAATAAAGAGATAAAAAATTTATCACAAGTATAATTTAGACCCGGACTTTATTTTCCCTCGGCTGGGTGACATTTTATTAGGGGAAAAGTTTTAAATCTTCCTTAACACATTCTTCATCCTAAATCCATCTAGGTTTATACAATTATTAAATAAAAATGTGACGTTCCATTCAGGATGCACTAGGTGCTCCAAGGGTGCCACTCGCCTCTTTCCATTTTTCTTGTGCGACATGCCCTTTAGGACACACCACGTGCTCCAAGGGTGCCACTCGCCTCTTGACTGACTTGGTAGACATAAAAAACCCATGGAGTCAATACTCGGCCAGGTAATCTTGTGGGAGAGTAATGGCCTCTAAGGAATAAGGCCCATGCCTTATTGCACGCCCCTTAGAATCATCGTGAGCGACTGTCCCAATCTTACCTCATGGCATCATGGGTCCTCTCGAACTAGGTAATTGTTAACCTACATTTCGAGCCACGACGAGAGTGCTAGTAGGTTGTGGTAGGGCTGCTATCCACACCTCTCCCTCAACATCTCTGGTAGTCCTGCGTGACCCCTCTACTCCACATGTGATTATGGTTGACAAGCTATCGTCAGCCTACATCATCAATGAATTATGTCATAAATATTTCCATAATCATATCATTTAATCATATGCACTAATATCACATATAAAACAATCAAACCTCAATAGTTCACTCCCTGACTTGATCCAGAGTCCAAGGGGTTCCTTCAATGCCTCTGCATCCTCGAGTTCCAAAATCCTGCACACCCATTAAAATCGAGTCAATAGCACATGTCTATGTCAATGTAGCAAAACAACATGTCATCAACCCATAATGCCTCATAATCCAAATCAAATGTTTAATAGTATAATAATCTAGATCACTTGCGAGCAAGTGTCATCAAAGAATAAGTTCGCTCAGTGTGCGCAAGAGCGGGATGTTACATTTTTCTTATGTCTGTTTGTGCACATGTGTGTTATATTTCAAGTTTATAATTCTATATTACTATCATCGATTATTTTTTCATAGAAATATTTGTGTTTTTTTATAGAAAATGTTGCATATGAAGTAGGTGCATCATTAGAAAATGGTTCCACAAGTTTATATGTTAAATTTATACTATGTAATTTTATATTACTACTAGTTCCTCATACAAGATGTCAAGGAAGACATTAAGGATGGAGTAGTTGCATAGTTAGATAATGGATGTATGCCATTCTAGGGGGGACTCTCACCATTTCAAAATCTGATTTTGTGATTAATATATTTGATTTATTATGGATATTATGATAATCATTTCATTGGTGTATAAATGATATGGGAATATGTCAAGATGTGATAGAATTTGGTTGCATGTGAGTTGGCGACCATGGAAAGGTATAAATGTATTGAGGACGAAACTTTTTATTTGGTTTTGATTATATTTAACTAATGATTTAACTAATTTTATTAGTGTTTTAATGATTTCTCTAATTACATTAGTTGGGTATTTTCACAAACAAACTTTGAAGACAATGAGAGCCCAATGACCTAAACTCAGACATTTTCACAAACAAACTTTGAAGACAATGAGAGCCCAATGATCTAAACTCTTCTTGACATAATATTATTGGAAAATGATGCATTATGTGAGGGACTATATGCCAGTGTCTTATGATAGCATTAAATATGCTTAGAGGATCCAAAGCCTTAATAATAATTGATTAATATGGTTGACAAAGTTTTTGGTATACAAATTTATTATAAATCATTTACATCTCACAATTGTTATGTAAAGTTGTCATTTATAACAATTAATTCCTTTTTTTATGAAATACTCATCTATAATTAAAAAAAATAAAAAATAATCCTTATTGTTGATGAAAGTTTTCATAAATCATGTGTAAGTAGACTCGCTTCTACTCTATCATTTATAATGACATAAAATGATAATGTTATTTATGTATTTTGTAGGACAATAAGAAACCTTTAAAAAAGTAATCACATTGGGTTCGAATCCACGACCACAAAGTTGAGAGATAGATGGGCTATGCTCTATGTATTAAGAACATGATTGGGCGTAATGGTTAAGAACATGTGTTTCATCCTAAGAGGTCACAAGTTCAAATCCATAGGGGGGTAGGGTATGTATACCTCTGTAGACTTTACCAATCAAATCATTGGGTGGAGGGGGTCCCTTGTCCCACAAACACAGGGGTCTTATACACCAATTTGGTGTCTGGCTTGGCCGTGACCTTAAAAATAGATTATTATTATTATTATTATTTATTGAATGTTATGCAATGGAATTGTTTTATAGATTAAAATACAATGAAATGAATATATTTGACTTCTTTCATTTATTAGTGAGAGTTCCACATTGTAGCTTCAGAGAACTCGTACAATTCAAGGTAATCACATTGTTCTCATTTCTAAGTTTTTTAATTCAAATAATTATTTTGAATTTTGAATTTTTGGGATTCATATAAAGTTTTAAAAATATTATGATTTTATTTTATTCTTATAAATAAATATATTCAAATTTATATTGAGAATATAATATATACGAAGATTCTAGACAACAAAAAAATTATTTATAGATAAAAAGAATATAGAGATGAAACGAAAACAAATTTTAATGATATCATCCAATAATTCATGACGGATGACACTTTGTAAAAATAATTACCAACTAGATAAATAATCATATCTAAGCAATATTTAATATAAAAAATTGTTTATAAATAAAGTAAGACATAGGTAATGGAATTAGTGTGAAATGAATAACCAAATTTGTTATGAAGATTTGAGCTCCATGGAACTTTACTGAACTTCACCATCTTGGTAAGCCAAAGGAAATCCATATTCAACACCAATCACCTTCATCAAATATTGACACTTTAAAAATAAAAATAAAAACTCTAAACCAAGAATAATTGCATATACCATCATTTTGAGTTACTCTACCAATAATACATACATTGTGACAATATTTTCTATTATTCATTACAAACAATTTTTGGATGAGCAATATGAAGCACATTGCCCATTTTTCATATCTCCATTGTGATTAAAATTAAATTAATATATTTTCTTTACAATTCCCATGTTAACATAATGATACCTTCACCATTGAGAATATTTATTTTTTTGAACTCAAGGGTTGAATGATTCTGTTGCGCCTCTTCCTTCACCTTAGTGAGAAAAATAGAGGTGCTTGCAAGCTCAGTTGGGTCTGCTGAGAAGAACAACTGCAAGGAAAAGAGTTAGGGAAAGAAATAAAAAACAACAACTAAGAATTAAACTAAGAAATGCAATAACAACTAAATTCATGAGCATAGGGACATAGAAACAAAAAGAAAAACAAGACCCATGTCACCAATGATGAGGTTGATATTAGTGAAAGAATACACCGAGAAGCAAGGGGACTATGAGTCCCTTCTTCCTCCAAGGGAGGGCTCTTGGACCCCCACTAGCAAGCTCTTCTTACAACAAATAAAAATGAAAAATGATGAAAGAACTCTTTGCAAATCCACTCTAGGGGTGAGATGGATTGCCCAATGCAATGGTGCAAATATACTCTTGGCAAGGATAGAGTCCTCAAGAAAATAATGGCAGCATACCTTTTCTTTGAATTCCTTGAAAAATGAAGTGTATCCATGGTCTTTTTATAACATTCCTTTGAGCTATTGTTCAACTAGTTTGTAGTGTGAAAAGAGGCTAATTAGGGAATTTCTAGGTCTTTGACCAGCCATCCAGTCGAATCCAGTCCAGATTTGAGTGTCAAATCAGCTTGGGAGCTTAACCATAAGTGGGTGGGAGGCCAACCACTCTCATAAATGTGTCGTTTCTCAGGTGTGCGGCTTTTCGCGATAACAGTTGTGCATCGTGCGCATGTGCGTGATTTCTGTGTTCCTATTCCGTGCATGTGCGTGCGCGCCCAGTGTCTTCATAGCACCCTTCAATTTTTCACTACTTTGTATAGTTTTTGACCCTTTATGAAAGATTTGGTGTTAATTTAGGTCCATGGATGACTTCATCACTGTTTGACGATGTTGATTTCTTGTAACCATGTGCGGACAAAATTTCAGTGATAATAGATGCCCCCTAATGGATGAGGTTAGGAGCATATGTATAGCCGAAATCCATCAATGTTTCTTCTAATGAGAGTGTTTTTGTAAGAGAGAGAAATAGTGGGATCGTCCGGAGCGATCTGTTGGAGGGAAAAAGGAACCAGTAGAACCCAACCTTCCATGAGGTGTGTAAAAAAGAAAATTGTGTACAAACGAGGCGGGCATGCCCCATGCTCATGCCATGTAACTCAAAAAAGAGGAATGAAGTGTTGGTGTAGCCAATTGCAGTGCCCTCGGGGGCTGCTGTGGGAAAGGCAGAAGACAATTATGTGGATGAACATATTCTGAATAGTAGGCAGTGATCACGGTAATAAGTATCACCGATTATGTGGGCATTGATATCACAGCCAAGTTCAGAGGTCTTCGGAAAATGAGAGAACTAACTGCAATAGTCGCAAAGTAAGACCCACCGTAACATGAAAAGGTGTTGACGTCGAATGTTATGGGGGTCAATGATAGCAGGGAGCAATTGTGTCTCACCCTGTGACATCTGAGATCTCTCATTGGGTGGGTAATGAGAATCAAGATACTGTCGCCCTTCTGGAAAATGATGCTGATGTCGACAAAAAAAGGGGATGCAACTCCCAGAAGCAAATGACTTCGTGAAATATACTAGGTGAGGTTAGGAAGTGAAGGAGGTACATGGACAAAGTCAAGAGGTAGGAAGGCTCAAGACTTCCCTTGGTTGGAGTATATGTGAGATAAAAAGTGGACGCAATCATTCAACAAGGTCAAGTATCAGGGGGATGACAAGACCGGGGATAAGTTGTGCCAAAGGCGGGATAAGGTGAACAAATTCAGAGGGCAAAGGTAAGTGGCTTGTGGGATAATCTGAAGATATGGACAATGCCAGCAAGGGTGGATGATAAGTAGTGCTCCAACCAAGGGTGACATGGGTTGCGGTTGGCCAAAAAAGGGAAGTAGGTCGCCAAAGGTGACGACAAAAAGGTAATGTAATGATTGGAAATAAAGGTGTTTGTACAATAAATAACGAATAATTGGGGAGAAGTGTACAAATACAAAACCGGGTGCCCGAGTGTGATATGGTGGGCTCGTGTAGGGAATAATTTGCTTGGAGAACTGATGAAGGGTGGGGGCCCCATGGGTGGGTTTCTATATGAGGTAGGTGAAATGAAGGGATATTTGTAGATGGGTAAATGGATTGTGGATGAAATGGAGGGTTAATGCTACTACGAAGGTTCTCGAGCATAGAACCATGGAGAGATAATCTAGGAGTCTGTTGGGAAAGCTAGAAAAATGAGGAGAAGGAGTATGTGGTTGATTCACCACATGATGTAAGACTATCGGGACTCCCATCCCTAAAGGGTTTTGAAAAACAGCATGAGTGTCAGAAGTGCCAAAGGGTTCTATGAATGGGACAACTCATGTGGGTAAGAGTGCTACCGGGTGACAGTACCGAAGATGCAAATGGAGGTGTGGGTACTACAGAGCTGGGAATGGGGATCCTAGAGGCAAATGTCAGAGGGTGTGACTAGAAATGTAAGTGAGATTAAGAGGAAATGACTACATGCTAGTGCTGAGTATATACCTAAAGGGGTTGTGTCGATGTATGATGACCAAGTACCTGCGCACATGAAAACCAAATACCTGACGTGAACAATATCTGAAAATAATTGAATAGATGAGCATGTATTTGATAAGAGAGAATATGCATATGCGTACCTGATCAGGGTATGAAAAATGGCGTCTCGGGGGCTCAGGATGAAAAGAGGCCCAGGGATTGTTGTGATGTAGATGATAGGATGTTGATCCCATGGCTGAAGATGGATCGAGAAACGGAAACCTGGGTCTCCTGGAATGGTGAGTGGAAGTTTGGAAAAAAGGCCTATATATAGTTGTAGGGCCCACATTGCCACCTCATTTGTACTTGCTGCTATAATGATTGGAAGAGAAGCATTCAGAGGAGATTGAGAGATTCTGGGAGGACGAGGCATCCAATTGAGGACTTGCGAGCATCAGGTTAGTGGTCTGATCATCCTACATAGAATTAGGGTTTCATTTTTTGGGCAGGGGATGTATGGAGGGCCGTACAAGGGTGTTTAGGGGTGTGGGAACCACATGCACAGGCGATCCGGTAATAGGCGCACACACATGCGCACCTATCCACCGGATAGACGTGCATACGAGCACCGATAAGGGGATAATGGGTGTGCACTATGGGTGCACCTGTTGGTTAAACAAGCACGCACATGTTCGTGCCTATCGGTTGAACAGGCACGCACATGTGCGTGCCTGTATAGTGAAAAAGTGTGCCTGAGAGTGCGCCTGTGTAGTGAAAAGGTGCACACACATGCACATTTGTGTAGTGAACAGGCGTGCATATGTGCGCGCCTGTGGGGTGTACAGGCACGCATGTGTGCGCGCCTGTGGGTTGAACAACCGCGCTGTGGAGGCAAGGTTGACAGATGTAAAATGTGTCTTTTTGATGTTGTTGATTGTCCATGTGGCTGACTTAGGACGATTTTATGTTGTGCAGGTGAGATTTGTGCACGATGCCTATTGGTTGGCGAGAGTGAGATTGATCCCAGCTGCGAGACGCCATGGCTATTGAGGAGCCAGGCGTACATGCGACTTTGGAAACCTATGGGCTACTGAAGTTCTTTGAGTGCCCCTTAAAATGGGCGTAGGAGTATCTCCTGTAGTTTCTTATCCAGATGTGGAGTCCAGACCTGCACTGCTTCATAGTGCAGGGAGAGTAGATTCTCTTCACTATGGTGGAGGATGTGTATTTTTTGACTGTGCTCCCATTTCAAGGAATGCCCCTACCGGTAGAGCCAGTGCTACCGAGAGATACACCACTAGTGACAGTGGGTCGGAGATATTTTTCGGGACCGAACTATATGTCTGACACAGTTGTGAGCATTGGGGTGATGGATGCCCTAGCGCATCGTTGTATAGCAGCGATGATTGTGAGAGTGTATGGTTCACTGGCGATGTAGCGGATCAGCGGTGGCCAACTGATGGTGATAGAGAGAGTGTTGTCCGACGATCATTTCACCTGGGGGCTTACGCTACATTCCAGGATGGTGGGGAAGATGGACCACTGTTGGTCCACAGATACGGGAGAGTTTTCCTTTGGGTCCATCCTGGTGGCCTGGTTTCTGGAGAGGGTGTCGATGTTGCACCTTAGGATTCTATTGGGTGCACCTGGGGCGCAAGAGCCGTGGTTGAGGCGGTGGTCAACTTTGTTTCTTTGCCATGGTGGTGGCAAGGGTGGCCACTTCTTTACTGCAGAGGCGGCACAGGTATGGTGGCATATGCCACAAGTGATATTGTGGTACCCCTATGCCGGGGTTGATTTTCGAGAGGATCCGGACATGGTGCTACCTCTAGGGGAGGTGTTTGACTTCCGAGGTATGTTGATGATGTTGATATGTTCATTTTTGTGTTTTTTAGATAACATGCCATATGTATATGATATAGATGTTTATACTATATGTTGTTGGTTTGTATGTGTAGATGTGGCACCTCGTGGGCACGAGGTGGAGTTGTAGAGAGCGTCGGCTCGTCAGGAGCCAGAGAGACTACCATGGGGAGAGAGGTGTCGGCGTGAGGATGCCGCGGTGCAACCAGCTGAGCTGAAGAGGGAAACGAGGAGACGTCGGTTTGATGACCCTGGTGTTGGGCCATCACATGCTCTTCCGGTGGCTGCCGGAGTGGATTTTGAGGACATACGCCGTCGTCTGGAGGTGGTGTTATAGGGTGTGCCTAAGGGAATATGGTCTCGCATCCAGGATGAGGGTATCCCAGAGTAGTGTGTGGGGGTTTCGTTGCCATGGCGGACCATAGTACGATGAGCAACAGTGGTTGGTGCTGCGATGACCAGACGACTGCTGCTAGGGTAGGAGGGACCAGTAGGGGGTGGACCACTGCCGCCTGAGGGAGGGGCAGGTGGTGGTAGGCCTCCACCACCTGAGGGAGGAGTAGGCAGTGGTGCTCTAGAGGCACCATGAGTGGTGCGCTATGTATTGATGTATATATATTTTTTGTATATAGGATGGTGAGCCCATTTTGTACCGAGGTGCTTCATTGGCCTGTGGATAGTTGTATTTTTGTATGTAAACATGTGGATGGCACTGTGGACCTTTCGATATATACATGAGTATACATTTTTGAGATCTATGTGGTGTTTACATGTGTTTTGTTAATGTATTGATGATGTCTAATCTATATATGTGATGACAGTTTGTGTTATATGTTTATGTATGTGTAGAGGTAGCTTGATGTGATATATGCCAGTCTAACATAATATTAGCTAGGTTATCCGTAATTTGATTCAATTGTCTTGGAATATGTGTAAATGTAACGGAATCAAAATGTCGAGATAAAAGTCTAACCTGCAAGTATTTTCGAAAGAGGAAAGGATCACGGACGCGGTACACATTATTGAGATGGAGTACGACGAGTTTTGAGTCAAGGAAGATGCTAAGGTGATGAATACGATGATGTTGGGCATCAGCCAGGAGGCTGATGACGACGGTGTATTCGGCTTGGTTGTTGTTCGCTGAACCCAAACATATGTTGCTCGAATGGAGCATTTCATGTGAGGGGGTGTAGAGAGCCCAAGCGGTCGAAGCGAGATTTTGTGTCCAACGGCTAGCGCCGTCAGCGTAACCGATGTGGTAGGCTGGTGGAGGAAGTATCTGTCAATAGCACAAAGGATAGTTTTAGATGTGAGGGATGGAAAAAAGATTAAAAACGCTATAAAAGAAATAATCTAAAGTAGAATGACTATGTTTAAGCGTAAAATTTCTTTAGATACAACCCGTTGACAGGTTCTTTGAGAGAGAGGCCTTCGGGGGAGGCCAGGATGTATGCGCCTTTGCTGAGGCAATGTTTGATAATGTATGGGCCATACCAGAGTGACTCGAATTTTCCATGGACAAAGGTATCATGAGCGATATCGTAAGCCAAGATGAGGTCGCCTTCGCGAAATGAGCGAAGGTTGACATGTCGATCAAAGGTAGCCTTGGATCATTTTTTAGCTTCCTCGTTGTTCTGTAATGAAGATCGAAGATATTCATCCAGAGATTCTAAGTTCAACAAGTGCTGCTCCATTAGAGCAGTGTCGGGTAATAGCTCAATTGCGGTGTGTAAGGTGGGAATTTTTCACTCGATGGGAAGAGTGGCCTCAACCCCATGGACTAGATGAAATGGTGTGAAACCAGTAGCTATTTTCACAGCCATACGGTAAGCCCATAGTGCAGAAAATAAAATATGATGCCAATTGGTTTTATGTTTATTAACCGTGCATTGTAACATGGTCTTGAGGACTTTGTTAACTGCTTCAAACTGTCCGTTAGACTGAGGGTAATATGGTGAGGCAAAATCATGAGATAATCCTAACCGAGATGAGAGTTCGACGAAGATCTCATTCTCCAAGTGTTTCCCGTGATCAGAAATGAGTTGGAGTAGTACTCCAAAGCGGGATATGATGTGGTTAAAGAAAAAATGCGTTGCAGTGTCAGCGGTTTTGTTGAAGGTGGGAATAACTTCTGCCCATTTGGTGAAGTAATCGACGATGACAACAATGTATTTGTGACCATTGCTGGAGGGGGGTTTACAAGTCATGAAGTCGATGCTCCATTTACAAAAAGGGCTGGCAGTGATGATGGGATGAAGAAGAGCGGGGGGATCTCAGGATTTATTGGCGTAGAGCTGACATTGCTCACATCGTTTCACGGCGTGAATGCAATCGTGAAACATGGTAGGCCAAAAGTAACTAGCTTGGATAATCTTCTAAGCAATGGATATGCCTGAAAGATGGCCCCCACATGTGCCACTATGGTAGTCATTTAAGACTCTATCGGCCTCGTCAATAGTCAAGCATCGACGAAGAATGGTTTCGAATCCCCGTCGGTATAGGATGTCTCCGATGAGGAGGTAGCAGGGGGCCTGATGTCGAATACGTCGATGATCATCTCGTGAAAGGTGGTTACCAAACTTTTGAGTTTGGAGGTAGACAAGGAGGTCACCGTACCAAGGATCATCCGAAGTGATGTAAAAGAGATGTTCATCGGGAAAGTCGGTGTTGATGGGGGTACTGGTGGTGTCAGAGGGGAGGGTTGTGACAAGTTCGGTGAGAACAAGGGCCTTATTACTCTTAGGTGTTGAGAACTCGAGGTCGTAGTCCTAGAGGATAACGATCCATCGAGAAAAAATTTCGTTAACTTGTCGACGACTGAGCAAGTACTGCATAGGGTTGGAATCTATGACGACCTTTGTTGTGCAAAGCAAAATGTAGTGGTCCAGTTTCTGGACTGCGAGGACAACTGCAAGAGCAAGTTTCTCTTCATGTTTATACTTCAAGGGTGGCCCTGAGAGGTTTTTACTAACGTAATAAATGACATGCTCACGATTGTCATCACCTAGCTGGAAGAGAACTCCTGCTACTAATACAATTGATTCTAATACGTAGAGGATATAGTCGCGATTGTAGTTAGGTGCACTGATTAAAGGTGCATTCGAGAGTGTTGTTTTAAGATCGTCAAATGACTGTTGGGCATGGTCGTCCCAGTGAAATGGGATGCCGTGACATAGTAAGCAAAGGAAACCGTGTGCGTGTATGGTGTAGTCTGGGACAAATTGTCATAGAAAGTTAGATTTGCCTTGTAGGCTCTGAAGTTGACATAAATTCCAGGGAGGTGGAATTTCGATGATAGCTTGGAATTTGAGGGGGTCCACGGTAATACCACTTTGGGAAATAATAAAGCCGAGGAGGTGCCCTGCGGTGACATAGAACATGCATTTGAGAGGATTCAAGCGGATGTTGTACTGATGACACCGTTGAAAGATGATTCGTAAATCCTCAAGATGTTGGGTGCGTTTATTGGATCAATCTATGAGGTCATCCAAGTAGGCGAGGATGATATGAGATAGATCGTGAAAGATGTATGTAATATCCCGTTGGAAAGTTGCACCGACATTCTTTAAGCCAAAAGGCATGACACGATATGCAAAAGTACCCCAAGGGGTAGTGAATGTGGTTTTATACTGATCGTCGGGGTGAATTTGAATTTGATTATAACCAAAGAATCCGTCCATAAAGGATAGATCCTCGTGGCCTGCGCAGTCGTCGATAATTTGATCGATGAAAGGCATTGTAAAGTTGTCTTTGGGACATGCGTGATTGACATCATGAAAGTATGTGAAAACGTGGATCGTGCCCTGTTTTTTTTTAATAGGAAAAGGGTTGGAAACCCATGAGGTATAGGTGATGGGGTAAATGAACCCGACAACGCGTAATTTGTCAATTTTGGCTTTGATGGCCACGACTTTGGATGGGTGTAGCGTTCACTGTTTTTGACGAACTGGTGTAATTTCGGGCCAGGTGTCGATGCGATGTTCGACGATATAGGGGTCAAGGCCAGGCATTTCTGTGTATGACCAGGAAAAAATATCTCGATATTCTTGGAAGAGGGCTTTATATGCGGTGATTTCCTGAGGAGTGCAAGTAGCTCCAATGGTGATTTCCTTGATGATACCATTTTTAATGGAAATGTCAATTTTAATGGTTGGGGAAATATTGGCCATGTTGCCTTCTTCAAAAGAATCAGGGGCAGGAATGGGGTTTTTGAACCAGTCGATAGGCCCTGATGGGATAAAATCCTTGGTTTTGACCGCATAAATGGGGTGTTGGTGAGGAAGCGTGGGGGCTTCCTGTGGAAAGAAGAGTGTGTGGTGGTGTAGCGCATCCCAGGGATAGTCCGGGTGGTTTAACTCTTTGAGTATTTCTTCGTCGCAGTGGAAGTGACTGGAATACAAAGGGTCATGAGGAGTGATCTCGGTGGCTGTTGTCGTGTGGTTTCCCCCTGGTGAGGAAGAAACAGGGGGAATAAGGCTAGGAGATGGTGAGGGTTCACTCGACATAAACCATATATTAAAGTACTGAGGGGTACCCGTGGTAGTTGGGTGTAAAATGTCCATAGGGGAATGAGCGGGAGATTTGGGGGGATTGGGGGGTGAATCCTCACATAAGTCGTCTAAGAACCATGGAGACGTTGGAAGGGCTTTGGGTTTAGGAGAAATGACATGAATATCCACTAGTGACAAGGTAATGTCAATTATCGACTCTGCGAGTAGTTGAAGCAGGGTCAATTGGCGTTGCCTGTATTCAAGGATCATAGGACACTGGTATGTAAAATGAGCTAATGAGTCATAGAGAGAGAAAGGGTGTCTCATACATTCATTGAATGAAGTGGTGACATAACAGATGTCAGTGATATTTGTGGAGGAGGACGTAGCAGGACTGGGGTTTCTCTGGAAGCTCTGGCGTACTGCGGCTAATGTCTGCCGAAAGCGTGGTAGTGCTGGGCAATGGTAGGTATAATGGCCATATTCTGAACATATAGTGCAAGCGAATTTGGTCTGCAACCCTTTACTACTGAAATGGGGGGTGGTAGTGGTGGGACTGGCTGTTGTGGCAAATGTTGGGGGAGTTTGATTCAGTGGAATCAGATTCCGTAACTCGAGTAGAGATAGGTAGTTGTTGGTTTGGTGTCCCTCTTTCTCACATAGTGCGCAAGGAGGTTGGATGCATGGAGGAAGTGGAGCTGTGGGCTCCTTCTTCTTTCTCCTACCCCCAGTTGTGGCAAGGGGGTTAGTGAGTGGGGGTGTGGTGGGAGTAAGTATGGGAATCGTCATGGGGATTCCTTCTTTTTTGGGGGGGAGGGATGGTCGAGGGACCATCTCTGGTGAGTGTAAATACCAAACTGGGATTTCTAACACCATATTAGGTAGTGTGAGTGTTGTGGCTACCTGAAAAGCTTTGATGCCTGGTGGAGGGTAAAAGAAGGGAATTTGGGTGATGGCTTGGGGAACTGTCTCCCAAACTGGGATATGTCCTTGGGGAGAGGTGGAATCGTGGACT
>JZKD02S2203713.1:96382-149095 GCA_000966675.3 Picea glauca
GAAGTCATTACTTCCCTTGAACAATAACTATTGATTATTTCTCATATATTGTGCATGGTGTATTGTGGTGTATTGGTTTAACTCTTATACTATTGTTCATTTCTCATTGGATATATTTGAATCATTTAAGTATAAGTTGAAAAAGGTTTTAAATTGCACTTGATACTAATTCACCCCCCTCTCAGTATCAACACTTGCCCATATTGTAATCGAACATTCATATTAATACAAAGAGAAGTTTTTCCTGCATGAGATTCTTTGTGTGTTTATGTGTGTATGAGTGTATGTTATAGATGTATGTTAGATTCCATCTATACAGATAGATATAATTTCTTTTTTGTAAGAGTTCTTTGATTTTAGTATAGGTTCTTTGTGGCTCAATGCAAGGGGTTGCATGACAGACTGTTGATGACTCTATGAACCAGTGCAAAGAGTGCACATTTGAGTTTTTTGTTGAATTCAGAAAGGAACGTTACAGGAGGGTGCAACAGAGAAGTCCTAGACTCAGGAAGAAGCCTCAAATTTATTGAACACTATGGAGGTGAATATTGTGCAAAGGACGACATAGAGAGACATAATCACTGAGGATTTTGAGAATTTATGCTAGGAGGGCATCGAATGAGTGCAAAGAGTTCACACAAAGAACTCTATTTCAAGTTTAGAGATAAGGGAAGTGTTGGAGGAAGACACTTATAGAGTTGTTGAATACTTTGTAGGCTCAAAAAGGTGTTCTTGAGAAGGAGGTTGTTAGGAGGGAACCAAATTTCCCTTTGAAGGGAAAGACAAGGGTCGATTCCCTTCGATATCCGAGCAAGAAAAAGATCAGAAGGAATAGTGCCTTTGCACACCAAGTTCCAATAGAAAGGAGTAGTAGGCTGAAACACTTCGAGGTCCAAGCCACAAACAAGCTCAGGAAGGATATCAGAACAATGTGCAAGGATCCTGCAAAGAGTTGCAAAGGTCAAGAAACCCTTCGAGGTTTCAGAGTGAGGAAAGCTCAGGAGGAATAACACAAAGTTGCATGGAGAGCTCAAGGATTGTGCTAGGGCCAAGACTAATTTTCATTGACAAATCTCAAGAGAGACACTGTCTTTGGAATGCAGGTAAGACTCAAGACATCGGGCTCACAACATAAGAATCAAAGGCCACAACCTTTGAAACATTGGAAATCTTCCAAGTCAGGGAGAAATTCAAAGCTCATGAGGAGGAGCATCGACAACCATTAGATCAGTTCCATAGGAGTAAATATGGACCATTGAAGCCCACGTCTAGACACCCATCAGAGTGCAGAGGAGGAATCAGATCTTAGCCGTAGGATCTGGGAGCACATGGACCAATAGTCGTTGGATCCAGGGAACATGCACAAGGTTTAACCCCATTGGATTTGAACATGAGAGTGGATATCATGAAATGCAAAGTATAGAAATCATCAGGACCATCCATCGTCAGAGGACAGATGGAAGCAAATCAACATTTCGCTGACTCGCAGGAGGGAAAGGTCAAAGGGGAGAATTCTAAGAACTCGTGAAACCCGAGTTCGCAACATGATCGTAGTCGTCGATCGAGGAGAAAGAGTGGACTGTGGATTGTCCAGAAAGAATTCCAGGATATCGGGGATCGAGAGTAGGGAGGAAAGCAACCATCCAACTTTGTGAAACGCAAAGTCCCAATATGAGAAAAGGAGATCTGAGCCATCGGATCGAGGAAGGATATGATCCATTATATATGAACCATCGAGAGTTTGGAACTCAGGAGAATGGAGGTGAATCACATCGGGAGTTCCCGATATGCTAAATACCTACACGCTTAGAGGTTTGGCCCTAGGTCATAGCGAGGGGTCATATGGAAAGAGGATAAGGGAGGATATAGCTAGTGCTAAACCCTTCCAGGATTTCATAGATCGGAGAAGTCGAGGTGACTTGCAGCGGAAGTCTCAAAATCGTGAAATGTGAAACGCCTTTAGAGTGGCATGCAATCACCTCTCATGGTCGTGTGAGAGAATATTCCACCTTGTTTGTGCAGGCCAAGTTCTAAAGGACATGTGGATAATTATTTCATGGAGGTTCCAACAAGGACGCGAAAGAGTTGCTTCAACTCAAAGATTTAGAATGATCCAGTGACCGGGAGGTCAATGGACCCTACCAAGGTAGGGAGTCTGTGGAAGAGTGGTATCAGAGATTTATTTCTCTCAAGAATAGAAGAAGGATATAAAAGATATAGTCTGATATCGTCAAAGTGGTATTAGAGAAGATTTTTTTCTGTAGATTTCAAGTGAAGGAGAAAAACGAGGAAGCCGGTATATTTGTTTTCAATTAGCAGGCACGAGATGAAGGATATAGTCTGATACCACCAAAGTGGTATCAGAGATTTCACAAAATTGATTTTTGTAGGCCAAGGAGAGAAGATGATAAAGAAGATATAGTCTAATACCATAAAAGTGGTATCAAAGCCACTTTCTGTCTATAGACTATAGGCAGAGGGAGGCAAATATGGATAAGGATCTTAGCAATATAAGATCACATATGTAGAAGCTTGCATTTAAAATGAAACATGATTCAAAAGTTCAATGGGTGTATGATTGGCCCATGAAGAAGAAAGTGAAATGGCCCGTTCAGAAATTATTGGCCAGAGGAGAGAAAAGGTTGTTGAGAATGTGGCTGAGGTATGTTGAAATCCTTAGAGGTGAAGAGGATATGGTTCATATATGTGAACTAAAAACTGGGAAGAGTCTCAGTGATGATGAGGAGAAGAGATCATAGAAGGGTCTCAGAAACTGCCAGGTGAGCAGTGAGGAACTTTCATGTTGCCTAGAGGGAAATGAGAAGAGGTTGATGGTTGATCTCAAAGACTGTCAAGTGGGAAGTGAAGAAAGTTCAAATTTCCAGGAGGGAAATGATATGAGATCATTGGAGGATCTCATAGACTTCCAAGAGGGAAGGGAAAAAATCCAAATTTTCCAGGTGGGCAAGGAGAGAAGATGAACTCAGCTGAGAGTTCATATCAATGAGGTGTGTTGATGGAGGAAGATAAAAAAATCATTCTAGTCATTAGGTGAATTGAGGTATTCTTGCCACATAACCTAGTTGAGGTCAGATCATGTGTTGCAGATGCAACAATAGAAGAAAGACAACCAACAATGACTATCATAGAGGAGGAAAGGGATCAGACACTAATGTTTGTCCCAACAGAAAAAGAGGAGCACGCAATTGAGTTTCTCACTCCATGGGAGAAGGAGTTGGATATGCTGGAGGATTGAATGAACAATCTAGAACCAATAGATCACTTCCATGAGTAGAAATTCATGCAGATTTTGGGAGAAGGGCATTTGACATAATTGCTAGAAAATTTTGGCCAGGAAGTTGAATAGATGATGAATGCAACACAGAGGACTGCAAGCGAAGATGAATCAAAATTCTAGTCTAGGGAGAAGTTGGAGTTGAACCAGCACAAAAAGAACTAACAGAATCAAATATGTCAGAAGAGGAAGAAGCTGAGCAACAACTTAGTGATGATACTGCAGAATTGGAATCTATAGCAGGGTGGCCAACTAGTGCCATAGAAGAAGAAAACAATAGGGGGGATCAAGTTGATCTACCCATTTTCGGGGAAGAAGTGCAGCTGAGGAGACTGCATAAAGAGAACCAACCCATAGAGTATTTGGAAGAGGTGATTGAAGAAATCAAGAGGTTGATGTTGAAGGCAGCAGCAGAAAATGTCAGTAGGAGGAAGATGAACAGGAGGAAGCCTACAAGAGCAGCATGGAAGAAGCAACAACAGTAGCAGTGAGGCAGTGGAGTAGATGGACGACTCCAAAGAATAGTTTCATATCCAGGTGGATTTCAACAAAGCTGGGAAGATCATGAGAAGGAGCTCATGAATTTTTCACAGCAGTGGAGTATGATGCAAGAGCATCGCTCCAACCTAGCAACACACCAACTTGATAGCACATACAATGCACATTCAAGGAAGGGAGACGCGCCAACCCTTTCATTTTAAATTTTAAATTGTAATTAAATGCTTGTAAGGTTGAAAGAGTTGTGGCATGCCTTTGATAAAACTATATATAGAGTCTCCTTTAGTGGTTGATAGGATGATAAGATCTATATCCAATTCGGACTAGACAACCATTGATTGTAATTCAATGTAATTAATGATAGTAGGTAGCTTGGAGGGAAATGTTCGAGGAGCCCCTATTTTGTAAAAATATCTTTGTATCTAGATTCATTAGGAGTTGAGATTAGCAAAAACAGAGGAGATTAGAAAAGAAGAGAAGAAAGAGAGAGTCAACACTCTGTTGCAGTCTAAGCTTACCCATATTATAATCAAACATTCATATTAATACAAAGAGAAATTTTTCCTACATGAGATTCTTTGTGTGTTTATGGGTTTATGAATGAATGTCTTTTATGTGCGTATGAGTGTATGTTGTAGATGTATGTTAGATTCCATCTGCAGGGATAGATATAATTTCGTGTCTATGAGATTTCTTTGATTTCAGTCTAGGTTCTTTGTGGCTCAATGCAAGGGGTTGCATGACAGAGTGTTGAGGACTCTGTGAGCCATTACAGAGAGTGTACATCTGAGTTCTTTGTTGAATTTAGGAAATAATGTGGCAAGAGGGCGCACCATAGAAATCATAGACTTAGGAAGAAGCCTCAAAGTTACTAAACACTCTGGAGGTGAAGATTGTCCAGAGGAAGGAATAGAGAGACAAAATCATCGAGGATTTTGTGAAGTTATGCCAGGAGGGTATCGAATGAGTGCAAAGAGAGCACATGAAGAACTCTATTTCAAGTTTAGAGATAAGGGAAGTTTTGGAGGAAGAAACTTACAGAGTTGTTTCATACTCTGTAGGTTCAATAAGGCATGCTTGATCAGGAGGTTTCTAGGAGGGAAAAAAATTTACCTTTGAAGGGAAAGACAAGGCTGGAGTCCCTTATAGATCTGAGAAAGCAAAATATTAGAAGGAATAGTTCCTTTGCATAGAAAGTTCCAACAGAAAGGAGTAGAAAGTCAAGACACTTCAAATTCCAAGCCACATACAAGATTAGGAAGGATAACACAACAACGTGTAAGGATCTTGCAAGGAGTTGTAGAGTTCGAGAAACCCTTTGAGGTTTCAGAGTGAGGAAAGCTCAGGAGGAATAGAATGAAGTTGCGCGCAGAGTGCAAGGATTATGCTAGGGTCGAGGCCAAATTCCATTGCCAAAGCTCAGGAGAGAAAATGTATTTGGAGCATAGGTGAGACTCAAGACATCAGGCTCACAAAAGAAGAATCAAAGGCCACAACCTTTGAAACATTGGAAATCTTCCAAGTCAGGGAGAAATTCAAAGCTCAGAAGGAGGAGCATCAACAACCATTGGATTAGTTGTAAAGGAGGAAATCTAGACCGTTGAAACCCACATCCAGACACCCATCATGGCGTGCAGGAGGAATCAGATCTCATCCATAGGATCTGGGAACGTATGGAGCAACAACCATTGGATCCAAGGAATGTGCACAAGGTTTAACCCCTTTGGAGTTGCACAAGAGAGTGGATATTGTGAAACACGAAGTCTAGAAATCATCAGGACCATCCATCATCAGAGGAAAGGTGGTAGAAAATCAACATTTCACTAACTCGCAGGAGGGAAAGGTCAAAGGGGAGAATTCTAAGAACTCGCGAAACCCGAGTTCACAACTTGATCGTTGCCGTCAATCAAGGATAATGCATGGAACGTTGATGGTAAACAAAGAATTTTAGGATGTCGGGGATCGGAAGTAGGGAGGCGAGTAAACCTCCAACTTTGCGAAATGTGAAGTCCCTATACATGAAAAGGAGATCTGAGTCATCACATCGAGGAAGGATCTGAGCCGTCAGATCTTAAGCATCAGGAGTTTAGACCTTGGGAGATTGAAGGTGAATCACATAGGAAGTTCTTGATAAGAGAAATACCGATGTGCTCTGAGGTTTTGCACCAATTCATAATGAGGGGTCATATGGAAAGAGGATAAGGGAGGACCTAGATAGTGCTAATCCCTGTTGTGATTTCAGATATTAGAGGATTCGGGGTGACTCGCAACAGAAGTCCCAAAATCATGAAACATGAAACGCCTTTCGAGAGGCGTGCGGTCATCGCCCGTGGTCCCGTGAGAGAATCTTGCGCCTGATACTTGCTCGTGCAGGCCAAGTTTATAAAGGACATGTGGATAATTATTTCATGGTGTTTCTATAAGGGACCTGAAAGATTTGCTTCAACTCAGAGATTTAGAATGATCCAGTGACTAGGAGGTCAGCGGACCCTGCCGAGGTAGGGGGTCTATGGAAAAATACTACTTATAAATTCCATGTTGAACATATAAATAATTACACATCTACCTTATAAATTTTTATAACATAGATGAGTAAATTGATTTATGTATATTTATAGCATAAACTAGTATCCCATCGAACTGAAAACAAATATGGAATATGACATATACCATAAGTGGTACATATATAAGAGGATAAAAATGCTACATCAAATTCTAAATCCTGCAAAACAATAATCTCTAGTAAAGTAATAAACTTCATGGATGACCCTCAATCATGAGATTTCGTCAATGAAAAGTCAAACTTTATCAATTTGCATATATGTGTGCTTAGTTTATGTTTGGCGAGTCCATGACGATCTGCCTTATTTTTCTTTAGATGGCTTGGAATCTTGGAATCATGTTTGTTGGAGACATTTGGTTCCTTATTTTGTCTTCATATGGTTGGGATTCATCTTTTGTCTTCATATTGTTGGGATTCATTTGGATGCATCGTCATTGGTCTTTTTTCTTTGTTCATTGTACACAATCTTCATGTTATCTTGTTGTTTTGAGTGTGTTTCTTTATTTTTACTTGCTTCCCTTCATCGTAAATTCTCTTGTGTTTTTATGTCTTACTCCTAACCATAAAACCATTATGATTTTTGGATCACCCTTAATCATTACAAATATTAATTGGTTTCTAGTTGACCATGAACTTCCATCTATCATAAGAAGTACATTTAGCTTACCATGAACCTTGCACTACAAAGTGGTTTTAAGAGAACCACACAATTTTCAACATAACATGTGATTTTCAATGAAACGATTTACAACACACACACTCACTAAGAATTTATTCACTATGGGATTCATACTTGAAATTTATTTTGTTAGATTTGGTAGCTCGAAGGTACTTTTGCATTGGCATGGCCCAACGTGCAGAAGTGACCAAGCACATTTCTCCCTAATGACCTTATTTTTATAAAGTGATTTTATGAAGTTGAGCCTTTTACATTTTAATTTGTAAAGTGACTTTATGAGGGTGTGGTTTAGTTAAGTGACTTAATTGATGTCAACAAACGATTAAGTCATGACTGTTGATCGCATGAGGGAAACATTATATCTTGACAATTAATATCATTGGAAGACCAAGGGTTAGGGTAGTTACACTTTGAAAATGCATAAAGACAACTCTAGTGGAGAAGTGGGGTGCACACTTTGAGGAGACATTGAATTGATTTTCCCCTTGTGGGTTTTTCCAGGTTCATTGCCCAGAATTTATAGTGTCTTATGGTGTGAACTTCCTTTTGTTCATTATTATTTATACTTCTATTTTAGTTTCATATCTATGTCATTTAGTATTTCTGCTCATAAAGTACAGTTCAGTGTTGAGTTTCCTACTTTATTGTTGAATCTTTATAGGAGGTTGAAATCTATTTATGACATAGTTTATATCTAGGCTATAATTTCTTCCATCTTACTCGTTCATTTTGTACTTGCAAAAAAAAGATCATTGATATCCATATAAAAATAAATCCATGCACGGAGATACATGGATAACATCTATTATACTTGTTGATTCTCTAGGAATGTTTTTCACCTACATTGTTTATAAACATGTTATACTCCCCCTTAATTATAACAAGGTGTTATCACTCCAAGAAACTCCTTAGGGTTGTAGGCTAAGAATGCTTGGTAACTTAATAAATCATGAATAATGAAAGTGTGTGGATCAATGGGATAACTCAAGGGCTTAATGAGAAGAACAACTTATCATGCATCCAAATGAGCCAGTGCTTTTAGAAACCAATAATCAGATACAGTAATTAAAATGGGATATGAAGAACATTATTCTAGATAACCAAGTACATTAACATGCAGGTTCATACAAGATAGTAAGAGATCATTCAATTCAAATTTATGAGCTAAATAAGAAGATGCCAGTTCTTAATAGTTGAGCTAAATTGAATCAAATTACAAAGCAATGTAACACATGAGAAAATATGACAATGGTAGCAAAAGAATACTGTCATTCATATCAAGATAAGAGTCTTAGTACATATGCCAAATTGTATCCAAAATGGAACCCCCTAAACTCTTAGAAAAGCTAGGCATTTATAGCCTTCTACAATCAGTTTTCAGATCCTAAAACAATGGATCTGATAATCTAAAAACAGTAAGAAAAAACTGTATTTACAAAAAGATAGGGATAGGCCCTCAGAATAAGGATGATCCCTATGTGTTGGTCCTTTGAATGTGTTGAACAGTTGATGAAGTGGAGATCAGACTTCCAAGGCTCCTTAGCTTGATATCATGAAGATAGAATTCAAATTGGGTGATGTTCTTGTTCATCCTTGATATGTTGCCTTAAAAATTGACAAAAACTTAGTCACAAAACTCCTTTTTGACTTCCCTTTCCAAACTAGCTGTTAAGTTAGACTTGATAATTCAACACCTATCCGTTTGAAATGGTTTCAAATCATTCTAACCCGAAAAATCCTGATCTGGGTGAAAATTTGGCTATTTTGGCCGTGACAGGCTTTCACCAGCTAATTATCCCCAAAATCCACTCCTTAGTTGGTGAAAGGTGGAGCTTTCACGAGCTAACTAGTTATAATTCTGCCTTCTGTGCTAGTGAAAGCGTATATGTTTTCAAAATCAAATTTCTCAGTCATGGAGAGTCCTTTTTGCATGCTTAAATAGTCGATCGACATCTACAAATCCTAATCTTTCCAATGGTGCTTTCAAATCTGCATTTGGATCCTGGGAAGCTAGTCAAATGTCCCCTACAAGATTAGGCATCATTCTTTCAAAAATGCTAGTGCATTTTTTATCGCTAACATCTGGCTCCAACTGGGATGGAAATCTCCCTGCGAGGTCTCCAAGAACTTGGCAGACCTTGTGCCCTTAACATTGGGCATGGAGTCATTCATCTTTTTCATTCCCAACAATGTTTATAGCCTGCATTTATGTCTTTGGTTATTTACAAGATCCCTTAAAATTCTGTTTCTACTCTGTTTCGGTGGTTAATGAGCACACACAGGCTCGCCTAAACCACCGAAAACATAAACTTACCCAAAAATAAAAATTTGATGAATCTTGATTACCTACAAGAGTACAAATACCTTAGGGCTTTCTCGATGAAGCTCCTCTCTCTATTTACTTGTAATCTCCTCCTGATGGGTTTCAGTTTGCAACTCTCCTTCTATAGAAGTGACAATTTGAACAAGGGCCTCTAATCCAAGTGGTCTAGCTACTGGGACTGATTTTTCCTTCAACTGCAATATGAGAAGTTTGAGTTTTTTATAAAAAGATGTATTCTCTTTTAAAAACTGATTTATCTTGTTGGCTTTAGATACAGTAGGTTCAACAAATGATTGTGCTATCTCTGGAGGGGTAGGAGTAGGGAGATCAAGATATTGTTCACCCTCTGTAGGTTGTTGCTGTGTACCAGGTTCATTTAGCTGCTCTGTTTCTGGATCTGAGTCAGAGTAAGGTAAATTAAGAACATTACCCTCTACAGGTGCATCTTCTGCCTTGTCAAATGCCAACTTTCTCTTAGATCTATTCCTTTTAGATGAAGAGGGTTGCTCTTGCTGTGGTAGAAGAGAAATGGATCTTCTCTTCCTCTGACTTCTTTGACACATCTCAGCAGCAACATCAATACTCTACAAAAGATCAGATTTTTCTCCTAAGAATTTAAAAAAAAAACTAAACCATGTCAATCGCAATAGAAACATGAGTAATCAAAAAACATACTATTATAAAAATATACATCCATAAATTTCAATAAGCATATCATGTACCATAGGAGGATCCATATCCACCAACGGGGTGACTGCTCACAGTGGATGAAGGATAAAAATAATTTGAATTTTGGGCATAAGAACCATAACCAGCATCAACATTGTGTGTAATTTTCTTATGATCTCCATCCATGAAATTCTGAATAAGATGTTGTGTTGTTTGAACTTGGGTATTAGTTCCCTTAATTTCTACGGTGATCTCACTAGGAACACCTCTAATTTCCTGAATAGTGATTGTAGCTCCACTAGCACGACACATGTACCCAATATTTGTTCCTTCAACTCCAATTACATCATCTGCATATGAGAGGGGTATCTGCACCTTTTGTATCACTTGAGTGATGACTGATGTAGCTGGAGGTGCATGTAAAGAAGATCTCAATCCCATAGGTCTCAGATCATTGCCATAAATAGATAAGCCACAATGATGAGATTGTGATTCAATTTGAGTATCCTGAGGAGGATAGAATGAATCATGCTTGAATGTTGAAGTCAAGCCTGTGCCCAGTCCAGCCTGGGATGTATTCGAAAGAAGTGGCACTGCTATCTTTCCCCATGTTGGTGCCAAATCTTGTGCATCACTTGTTGAATGTTGTTGATTATGTTCAAACAATGGAAGAATGTTGCGATCAAAAAAATTTTGCGAAAGTGACCAACAACCATCTCCAGTGCTTTCTGAACCTTGGGTGCTTCACCCTGGATTTCTACAATTCGATCTTTAGGCAAAGCACAATGTGACAATTCATCTGCTAGAAGCACCCACACGGTGGCAGCAGATGTTTTTTGAATCGATTTTATTGTTGAGCCTTGATTTCCAATTAGACTTCATGCTTGTGATGTTGCAACCAAGAGTTGAGTTGTAATTACTTCAGAGCCTGATGATGGCCGATTTGCACTATCACCTTCAGAATCTTGAATTCCTGCAACACTCTTGTGCACTCTGTATTGTTGATTCCTTGCTTAACATTTTTCAGACTGATATACCTCCAATTCTGTCAAACGTCTCAGAATGTGAGTTATCCCCAATCATAGGTAATTTGTGCCTGAATTTGTCAAAAATCTGCATGATATACTTGCAACATTTGACATCTGACACTTGTAATTAATTGAACACCTATACATAGAGTTAGGCTCGGCGTGAGACACCCAAATCTTGGCAAACAATTGAATGTCAAAATCTGCTCCTAGGAGAATGATCTTATGGCACTAGCGATTTTGGAAAATGGCTTGTTTCATGACTTGAATCATGGCTCGATTAGCGGCCAGATATCTTTGACCTGTCAAACATTCCAAAATGCAGATATTTTTACCACGCCCAGGACACCTGCAGTCGGTTTTAGTTTTATCTTGGGGTTTGAATCAACGTTGTCAATGATATGGCAACCAAGGTTAGGAGTCATTTATCTTCACACCTTTGAAAAATGACATGACAAGGTGCCTTGAAGCCACTTCTTCGGATAAAAAACGTTGAAAACTCTTTAGTGTTATATCCTGTAACAGTCACCCCTGGTGTCTCCAGGTATTCAAGAGTTCTTGGAATGTCCAATATTGACTTGACACCAGCACAGACAACAACCACTGGAGTTCTTCCAAATAGATCATGTTCTCTCTCAGTATGCAAAGAAAATTGACTCTGCTCCTGAGATACCTTCTTTGAATGCACTTGTCCTGCTGACTTGATTGCACTTGCTGAGTGATTTTTACCTTTCTTACATTTCCTCCCCTTTTTCCTTTCCAAACAAGATGGGCAGTACCAGTTACTTTCTGGTACACCTACAAGTGGTGGATTCAAGCAATATGTGTTATAGCCATTATCACAACTGTCACAAAGGATGATATCTTCATCGTGCTCATCAATCAAGCAAATTCTACAGAGACAAGAAGGGAAAAACCATGTCGGTGGAGGGACACTTGATAATGGAGGGCTCAAGCATCTTAAATGATAAAATTTATAGAGGCAATTTTCATTACTACATTCTATAAGATGATCATCGTCCTTTTTTTCCAGTCGAACAGATTTTGCACAATTTTGCAATTAATTGTTTATCATCATGTTATGCTTCTTTCCTGCTGGTATGAGGCATTGTCTCTACTCCACTCTTATGCAAATCAAACCCTTCATCTCGTTGAATTTCGATCACCTCTCCATCAATATTAGCTCCATCCTCTTTCCTATTACATTCAAGCCCTACTTTGTAATGCTCGGGTTCACCATTTTCTCCAGTGCTATGCACTTCCATCTGCCCACTTTGCAGTTTAGACACCACACAATTTTGGAGCAACATGTCCATACCCTCATTAACCATATTGTCTGATTCAATTATTTTTTCTTTCAAACGTTCTACCATGCACCCCAACACAACCACTCTTGGAGGAACAAATGATTTTTCTCATCCCTTTTCAACAAGGCTTTTTCTTCTTTCACCAGCTAACTCGCCTTATGATTCGCTGGTTAGCTGGTGAAAGCGCTTCCTTTCACTAGCTAACTGGTTGTAAAATTGTCCTGTGCACTGATGAAAGCTCTGCCTTAGTCCAAAATGAACTTTCATCTCCAAAACTGTGATCCCATCAAAAACTCAATATGTCTCTACTTATTTAACAATAACTGAAAGCGATCTACATGCTCGTAGGATGAGCTTATTTTTCTGTCTACTCCTACATCTAAATAGCTCTTCCATTGTTTAAGTGAATGTTGATTTCCATAGAATCCATTTAAGCAATTTGAATATTGAAGAGATCTCATCTTTATCGTCGATCAGCAAATGGTGTTTGACATGAATCAACAGTAAACAGAAGTCCTTCAGGAAACCATACTTACCTGGAAACAACAGCAAGCTAAGGAAATCTGAAATATTTAGATTCTTTGAAAAATATACGTCCATGAAAGATGCTACTGGATATTTAAAAGGAATATAAGTAACATGCTTCTCCTCGAAAAATAGTTTCCCATCTATGGCAGCCTCTTGCTCAACCATGATTGTTCCTCCGCAAGAAGACTGATCATCTTCTTGTCCTTTTGAGATCAACTCATGATCATCAAAAACTACAATTTCATTATCAGAATAATGCTGACAAGAGGATAACAAAATAGGATTTCCATCACATGGATTAGTCTCAGCTGAGAACATATAATTTATTATGCAATCATCAGTCATCATAGGCTCTTCTTGATTTACAAATTGATCATAAGCTTCACAAGCATACCTGTCTCTAGAATATTCTGCCAATGTTGACAAATTCAGATCCGAATCTAAAATAAGCTCGTATGCTTTCTGTTGTTCTAAATCTGCTTCATACTCATTACCTCCCTGCTCAAAATATGAACCATACTGACATTGTTTTTGCTCATGTGCAAGCAGACTGTCAAAGTCAACCCGCTTTCAGATCCTCCTGGAAGCACGGATATTCTCCTCCACCTCTTGAGCATCTTCAAACAAGTTACCTAATGATGAAGACTTCTTTTCTAGCAAGAGAAGGACAAGTTCATTATGTTGATCCATAAGATAATATACTATGGAAACAATCTTAGTAGGCTGAATCTCCAATGGGATGCCATAATAAACATGGTAAAACCTTCTACTGAAAATAGGCAAGGCTTCATCCTGCTCTCGTTTCAAAGCATAGAAATCAGCAAGGTATGAATCTAAAGATGTGTACTTGCCCCAATACTTCAGGAAAGCATTAGAGAACTCGGTCCAAGAGACAATTGAATAAGTTCTCAGACTTTTAAACCATGTAGCAGCATCTTTGATCAGAGACTTTGAGAAAAATCTCATGATCATGTCTTCATGAGCAAGCTCAAAACGATCAACAAAATCCAAAAAGGATTCCACGTCTCTCTCAGATGAAGCTTGATTCTCTCCAGAAAACTAAGGGAGATATTCATAACAGTCATCAGGATAAGGATGAAGAAGAAGGGGCATCTTTAAAGGTTTTAACATCTTCATCTGGATCTTAACTTGAAAAGCTATGGGCTAATCATGAGAATTAACGAGTTCATGACAAGGTTCATAAATTATGACAAGAGGGGATGAGATCTGGATAGGATCTGAAACAATTTTTATCTTTTCAAGGTCACATGGTTGATCAGATTCTAAAGGAAAAGAAATACAGTGGTCATCTTTGTGAATGAGCTGAGGTAAAGCCACCGAATCTACATCTACAATTCAGGGCTGCAAGATTTCCTCTTCTAAAGACGAATATATACAAGAAGGATCATGATTTTTTGAATATACAAAACAGAAAATAATTCTCTTTACATGCGAAGGGAAAAGAATGAAAGAGGTAATGAAGAACAACAACAGTTCATGAAGCAAATCAATGAACTGATACCTGGATTTTGATCTGAGCCTCTTTATCTTTTATCAACAGGATCCTCCCCAGTGGAGTCTTTGAATGTGGAGTCGCCAGATAGATGTTTACAAACAATATAATGCTCAGCCTTTGTCTATCATCAAAATATGAAATTATGTCGTCTCCCAGGGAAGCTTGCTTCATCGTCTGTTCCCTGACAACGACGCCAATTTGTTATCACTCCAAGAAACTCCTTAGGGTTGTAGGCTAAGAATGCTTGGTAACTTAATAAATCATGAATAATGAAAGTGTGTGGATCAATGGGTAACTCAAGGGCTTAATGAGAAGAACAACTTATCATGCATCCAAATGAGCCAGTGCTTTTAGAAACCAATAATCAGATACAGTAATTGAAATGGGATATGAAGAAAACTATTCTAGATAACCAAATACATTAACATGTAGGGTCATACAAGATAGTAAGAGATCATTCAATTCAAATTTATGAGCTAAATAAGAAGATGACAGTTCTTAATAGCTGAGCTAAATTGAATCAAATTACAGAGCAATGTAACACATGAGAAAATCTGACAATGGTAGCAAAAGAAGACTGTCATTCATATCAAGATAAGAGTCTTAGTACATATGCCAAATTGTATCCAAAATGGAACCCCCTAAACTCTTAGAAAAGCTAGGCATTTATAGCCTTCTACAATCAGTTTTCAGATCCTAAAACAATGGATCTGATAATCTAAAAACAGTAAGCAAAAATTGTATTTACAAAAAGATAGGGATAGGCCCTCAGAATAAGGATGATCCCTATGTGTTGGTCCTTTGAATGTGTTGAACAGTTGATGAAGTGGAGATCAGCCTTCCAAGGCTCCTTATCTTGATATCATGAAGATAGAATTCGAATTGGGTGATGTGCTTGTTCATCCTTGATATTTTTCCTTAAAAATTGACAAAAACTTAGTCACAAAACTCATTTTTGACTTCCCTTTCCAAACTAGTTGTTAAGTTAGACTTGATAATTCAACACATGTCCATTTGAAATGGTTTCAAATCATTCTAACCCAAAAAATCTTGATCTGGGCGAAAATTTGGCTATTCTGGCCGTGACAGGCTTTCACCAGCTAATTTACCTGAAAATCTGCTCCTTAGCTGGTGAAAGGTGGAGCTTTCACCAGCTAACTAGTTATAATTCTGCCTTATGCATTGGTGAAAGCACAGATTTGTTCAAAATCAAATTTCTCAGTCATGGAGAGTCCGTTTTGCATGCTTAAATAGTCGATCGACATCTACAAATCCTAAGCTTTCAATGGTGCTTTCAAATCTGCATTTGGAGCCCGGGAAGCTAGTCAAATGTTCCCTACAATATTAGGCATCATTCTTTCAAAAATGCCAGTGCGTTTTTTATCGCTAACACATGGTACCAACCATCTCACATTATAATATTACCTCACACATTCTCCCATTAGTTGAAGATTAAACTTCTCCAATTCAACATCAATCTAGCATTTGAGTGCACCTACACCCTCATACCTATATAAGTGGTTTACTCCAAAACTTGATGACACATCCTCTCTGTGCATAATATGGATACACTCTACATGATAACATGTGATACCACACTAATTCATGTATCCCTAAATAACATGGCTTACAAAATACATGGGAAAATCATCTTGCCTATGGCTAAGATTTACAACTTGAATGAAAGAATTTGGTGTGTCAGGTACAATCGATCATGCACCCCCTTCTTCTAAAAAAACACATAAGAATAATTACATCATTTCAATTCATCTATAATAAGCATTCAAAATTATTTACAACATCGAGGCTAACACCACTTGTTGGCACCAATCATATGCCTGAAAAGTATATTATCATTTCTTAATTAGTGAATTTGAACAAAATGGCCAAGTTCATTCTCGTTTTTTTCATCATTTGTCTATTGACCAAGACATTCTTGTATATTTATGACCCCTTGAGACCTTTAAAGGAGCTCCACATACTTTGAATGTAATAACCACCCAAGCCATAAAACAAAATAACCATACTTGTCAAATCAAGCCCAAATGCAATGACCAAATTAAAATAGATTACTTGTCTTTCCTAAATGCAATGATATGTATACTAAATTGTGTGGACTAATGTACTTGATGGGTGTCTTCATTTTCATCTTCAACATCTTTGTTCGATGATCATCTTAGATCTCTAGGCTTTACTCATCATTTGTTAGAGTTTCTAATTCTAACAAAATAACTACATTTCCTTATTAATTTATCTAGGCTCATTACATTATTAGAGATTCCAAGACATAAAACAAAGAAACTCTAAACATTGCCCAAACTTCAAAGATATTTTTACCATCTACTGATATATATCATAGTGACCAATAGGTTGGCCATTAGCCATCAAACCAAAAACATATTGCAGATCCAATCAACTCCCAATCAAAGGCCAAATTCATCCCATACATTAAAAACAATGTATAAATTTTCTCACTATGACTACGAGCAATTTGTCTTCTCATCTCTTCAAAAGAAGAGCTCCATTATAACATGGGGAATTTGTTTTATTTGTCACACCAAAATAACACCATGTAGATACTTCTTCGTTACCTTCTTCTATGTGCCAATGTTTCTCATATTCTTTCATTGCTTGAAATATACACTAACAAAGGTGCCTTGCAACAACCAAATATGTGCACCAATAGGCAGTTCTCTTACACATAAGTTGTACCTTCTATAGTAGTTTCTTCATGTTGGTATTGTCTCCCTCTCAAACATATTTCTTCCACCTTGTTGGTGACTTCTTTGTTGGTCTCTTTGGTAGCACTGCTCTCTCTTACATATTTTGACAACCACCTTTAGCCTTTCTAGTTGATCTAAATTGGATATTTTTTCACTAGACAACAACGTCTCCAAATGGTAGCTTAGGAAAACACTTCAATTTTTTAATCAACGTGTGGCTGTGACTGGAATTCACTCCTCATAATTTCCAATGGCTCCATTCAAACATTTATACCATTACTTCATGACACTTTGAAGAAATATTCACCACCATAAAATCAAATCATTGTATTGTCACTAGCACAAAGCTCAACAAATCAGCTAGTGTATTTCAATAACCATAATGGAGAAAAACTAGGCAATACTTTGAGCATGGAAAGTTCATCTTTAAAGATCATGATAAAGGCTTGTATCTCTATGAGGCCCTACAATCACAAATCATCCAATCACTATCTTGATCACTATGTCCTTCTAATCTCAAATCATAAAACTATCTTAGCATAGAAATTTGGGCATATAGGGGAGACACAACAACACTTATTCACTTTATTGAAACCTCAATTATCAGCATGTTTCTCAGTTGTAATGATACTCTAGCAAATGAGTTGAAACTTGAGCAATTTGATTGAACAATAGAACTGTTTTTTATTAATAACAACCTAAGCACATGCCACATCATTCTGCAACTCTTGAGGTTCGACTTTTCTTCATACAAGCTATCATTCTATCTCTACTAGAAACACCAAAAATATTATAAGTGGCCCACAAATTACATATCATAGACAATTATTTCTACACTCTAGAGTAGCACCTTACCTAATTTAATTCCCCTTTTTCAATAGCTTGGTTGACGACTTCTATAGAACATGGTAGATCACATAAGAAAAAGGGCCACAACTTGTAGGATAATTTATGATGTGTGATGACTAGGATTATGTAGATTAGAGTTTAAACTCTTCTTTAATAAATAACAATTTCTTTTAATAGCTCAAAACAGTATGAAAAATGCAAAGCACCCCTTTACTCTATTTCTTTACCTAGTTCTTTTCACTGCTAGCAATCTCCATAAATTGGTGCAACAATACTTACTAGTAGTCCTCCTTCACTAGATCTAAAAGAAGATCCAACACAACAAGTCAAACCCAATTTTGCTTAATTCCTTTTCAATGTACTTTACCATGAAATTTTATGTCATCCAAGGTAGAGCCAAAGTATTTCTATGTGAGATGTTTATATCGAGAATACTTCTCCAACCTCCACAGCTGAAGCAACTTGCACATGCCCATACTTTGCATGAATATTGACATCTCTAGGCATTTATATCTAACTTAGTGGCTTCTTTAAAGAACACACCATCGAGAAAATTACAATTTAGTCATGTCAATGAAGTTTCTTCTTATTCAGTTTGTGTAGACAAATCATTGTCAACGTGATTGTTTACTACTGAAATGGTTAGATCATCTAGTGACTTCTCTAGATATGGAAGTTCCTCCTCCTACGGGAAATTGATTTGTCTTTTGTTCATTATTATTTCATTTTCTATTTTAGTTTCATATCTCTTATTTATTATTTTTGCTTATAAAGTACAGTTCAATGTTGAGTTTACTACTTTACTGTTGAAGCTTTATAGGAGGTTGATATATGGGTAACATCTATTGTACTTGCTGGTTCTCTTGTAATGATTTTCACCTACATGGTTCATAAAAATGTTATACTCCCCCTTAACCATAGCATGGTCCCATCCATCTCACATTCTAATATTACCTCATACATTCTCCCATCAGTTGAAGATTCAACTTCTCTAATTCAATATCAATCTAGCATTTGAGTACACCTACATCGATCAGGATTATTTTTGGCATGAAATGAGATACAATATATAATAAATAAATGTACATATACGTATCATATATCCAATAATATAACAGAAATATATAAGAGATGTAACCATAAACACAAAGATATAGTAATACACAACTTCTATTAATGAGAGAAAATGTACAAAGAGTGTAAAAATACATAGTGAAAGAATCACTAGAATGGTTGCAGCTTATCTCCTCAGAGATATGTGACGGATACTCACATTCACAAGAATATGTATTACAATGAGGCTCTAAAATCCTTTTTAACATAAAGAAAATCCAAAACCATAACCTCGGAAGATGATAATCCAACAATTTTGTGGACCACATTTTGGGTAGTTTTCTGTATTAACTTCCCAGGGGCGTAAATTTGGAAAATGATCTCTGTTAGGGGAGTAAGATATATTATTGGAAATATATATACAAGGAATACACATGTTGCAATAAAAATCTAACTTTGTTTACAATCTCACTATGGTGAGACATAAAAACGTCGTTTAGGGCCTCAAAACGACCCCAGAAGGTCAGGACCCAAAAACTAGAAACAAAAATGTGAAAGTCAAATTGCCAAAATGAGCTAGTTGGAATAGGTGGGCGGTCGTAGATATCCACCTCGATCAATCCTCTCCCCTTAGGAAGCAAAGTTCTCCATTGTGTTTAGCTCCCGGGGGAGAGGGGAAAGCAATTGTTGAATTTGAGTGTTTGTGAGTTGCGTTCCTTGTTGGAGACGTCGTGCTACTTGGTTTGTAGAAGGTTGTCATGAAATTGTTTTTGGAGGGGTTGAATATGTTCAACCAGTCAGGCTACATGAGATGACTATGTGCATAAGGAATATTTTCTCTTTGCTTCAATCTTGGAGACCTGCTTCTTTTGGATGGAAGGTGATTGGTCTAAGGCTGTCGTGGTTGTAGTGTCCTTTTGGTCACCTTTTGAACAAATTGTGAAGAAGATGAATTTTGTAGTATGAGATACTACCTTGCATAATGTTTTTGGTGGGAAAATAGTTGAAATTACCTCGGGTATTCTATAGAGATGACCCCCCAAAGTAATAATGAAACTACGAGGTTGAGACTCATAAATAACATGGCACTTCCACATATATGTCTAGCTGAAGAGAACATCATAGAAATATAGTGGGGAAACATCACATAATACCTTATCTTGAAGGTTTGGATGGTGTATGGAAATCAACACTGTTGGCTGACATGAAGAACATGTCCCTGGTGAAGCCACCCAATTTTGTATGGTTGTGGGTGTGGTGTTGTCGACAATCCCAACTGTTTGATGACCTATGATAATATGATGTTATTCTATCTTCCTCTATCAACAATAAAATGCAGAGGGGTCCCCTTCACCCACATCTGTGAATGAAAAAGGAGCTCCCCCTCTTCAAGATCTACTAGTTCTTCTAGTTGAATTGTTGTGGTCGTGACAATAGCAGTGAGGTCTTTGTCGATGATATGTCTTCTATCAGTATTTTTTGAATCATGTTCCAAATCAAGGTTGGACTCCTTCTCTTTAATCTCGACTACCAATCACTATTTTGAGTGACATTCATCAGTGTTTTGTAGGGGATTTTGTGGAAATCACACCATTTTTCGGTGTCCTTATTTGTCTTTCCATCACCCTTATTTTCCTCTGGCTTGAACTGGTTTTCGATAGGATGTTTTTTAGGGTCATCTTGATCATACTTTTTTTTTTGCAGATTTGCAAACCTAAACTCTTGTTTGTTCTGGTGCTTAAATTTCTGCTCGATTTTAACAGTATCTTGATAAGAAGAACCGAGTGATGAGATATCCGGAAAATCCATTTCAGTTTGGATGTATCTATGTAGAGCTCCATGGTATTTCAAAACCAAATGTCACTCAGAGTTATTGATACCAATTTTGGTGCACAAGTTATGGAAGGCATTGGTGAACTCTGGCACTACTTGGCCCCTCTCTTACAACCATGTGGTCCATCTCATGTATCGTTCATCATAAGTACCAACAAGATAATATTGTTCCTTGAGCACATCCACAAAAAAATCCCAGGTGTGCTTGACCCCATATATTCTAGACTCCTCCATGGAAAGTTTCTCCCAATAAGTTTCCTACCAATGTTTGACATGGAGGAGAGCCTTAAGGAGTGCGAAGGTAATATTTTCCTTGTCGAAAAAATTGTGAACAAAGAAATAACCTTCTTGTAGATTAAACCATTTTTCTAGGGAATCTCCATCTATCTGTCCTTCAAATACGAGGATATAAAAATTAACTTGTACCTTGAAAGGTGAGGTTACTAAAAAGTGGTAGCTTGATGAATATGTGTCAATTATTATCTGTAGATGTTGAAGGATGTTGGCAAAATTCTCCATCATTTCATCCCTATGTTGCGTGAGAGATTTCTCAAGAAACATATTAATAGAATCTTCTTATCCATCATTTTTATTTTTCTTCCTCCATGGAGGGTTTCTTTGTCTTGCGAGAGAAATTTTCCTCAAGAGAGAAAATCTCGAGACCCAACTTGCTATACTCAAATCTCGTCGGGGACATGCACTGAAAAATGATCAAGAGTAGGTTGCACTAATACCACTGATCCAGATTATTTTCAACATGAAATGAGAGGGGAGATATAATAAATAAATGTACATAGATGTCTCAAGTATCCAATAATATAACAAAAATATATCAGAGATGAAACCATAAACACAAAGACACAGTAATAAACAATTTCTATTAATGAGCGAAAATGTACAAAGACTGTAAAAATATAGAGTGCAAGAATCGCCAGAATGGAGGGAACTTATCTCTAAGGAGAGATGTTATAGATACTCACATTCGCAACAAGATGTATTACAATGAGGCTCTAAAGGAATTTTTAACATAAATAAAATCCAAAACCCTAACCCTGGAAGATGAAAAGCCAATAGTTTTGTGGACCCCATTTTGGGTAGTTTGGTGTGTCAACTTCTCGGGGGCGTAACTTTGGCATGCGATCTATGTTTGGGGTACATGATATCTCGTTGGAAAGTTATATATGAGGAATACACATGTTTCCTTTAGAATCTAAATTTCTATACATTCTGACTGTGGCGATCCCTAAAAACGTTGTTCAGGGCCTCAAAATGGCCTTGAAAGTTTAGGACCCAAAAACTAGAAACAAAACTTCCAAAATGAGTCGGTTGGAGTAGGTGGGTGGCCAATGATACCCACCTATATAAATCATCTCTCCTTAGGAAGAAATGGTCTCCATTGTGTTTACTTCCCGGGGGAGAGGGGAAAGTGATTGTTGAATATGAGTCTTGGTGAGTTGTTTGCCTTGTTGGAGACATCATGTTGCTTGGTTTTTGGAAGGCCATCACAAACCTATTGTTGGCAGGGTTGAATCTATTCAATCATTCAGGATACATGGGATGACTGTATGAAAAATGAATCTTTGTGCTTTGCTGTAATTTTGTTGACCTGCTTCTATTGGAAAGAAGGTGTTTGGTTTGAGGATGTTGTGGTTGTAGTGTCCTTTTGTTCACCTTTTGAATAGATTGTGAAGAAGCTGAATTTTGTAGACTGAGATACTACCTTTTGACATTTTTTAGGTGGGATAGTAGTCGAAATTACCTTCAGTTTTATGTAGAGATGACCCCCTAGAGTAAGAATGACACTACGAGCTCAATACTCTTAAATAACACAACTCTTCCACATATATGGTTGGCCCAAGAGAACATCACATAAGTATAGTGGGGAAACATCACATAATACCTCATCCTTGAAGGGATGGATGATGTATGACAATTGACACTACTCGTTGATACAAAGAACATGTGTCTGGCGAAGACACCCGTTGTTGTATGGTTGCAAGTGTGGTGTTATCGACAATCCCAACTATTTGACAACCTTTGTTGAGATGAGGTTATTTTGGATTCTTCTATAAACAATAAAATGAAACAAAGGCCCCTTTACCCACATCTATGAATGAAAAGGTGCTCCCCCTCTTCAAGATCTGTTGGTTATTCTAGTTGAAATTTTGTACTCACAACAATAGCAGTGGGGTCTACATCGACGATATGTATTCTATCAATATTTTTTGAATCAGATTCTGAATTAGGGTTCAACTCCTTGTCTTTTATCTCATCTAGTAATGACCATTTTGAGCGAATTTCATCGGTGTTGTGCTAGGGGATTTTGTGGAAATCACACCACTTTTTGATGTCCTTCGTCTTTCCATGACTCTTCTTTTCCCGTGGCTTGGACTGGTTTTCGGTAGACTGTTTGTTAGGTTTGTCTTTATCATACTTTGGTTGTTGCGAATTTATAAACCCAAACTCTCACTTGTTCTTGTGCTTAAATTTATGCTCAATTTTAACATCATATCAATAAGAAGCACCAAGTGATGACATATCCAGAAAATCCATTTTAGCTTGGATGTATGTGTGTTGAGCCCCATAATATTTCAGAACCAAATTTCACTCAGAATCTTTGATACCCATCTTGGTGCGCAAGTTATGGAACTTATTGGTGAATTCCGACACTAGTTGGCCCCTCTCTTATCACAGTGTGGTCCATCTCATGTATCACTCATCATAGTTACCAACAGGGTAATACTTTTCCTTGAACGCATCCACAAAAAAATCTCAGGTGGTCTTGGCCCCATATATTCCAGAATCCTCTATGGAACTATGCTACCAGTAATTTTCCAACCAATGTTTGAAATGGGGGAGAGCCTTAAGGAGTGTGAAGGTGATCTCTTCATCATTAGAAAAATTATGAACAAAGAAATAACCTTCTATCATATTTAACCATTACTCTAGGACATCTGCATCTATCTGTCCTTCAAATACGAGGATATCAAAACTAACTTCTACCTTGAAAGGTGAGGTGCCTCCAAAGTTTCTTCTTGATGAAGATGCATCATTTTTTATCAGAAGGCATTGAAGGATGTGGGAACAATTCTCCATCATTTCTTCCCTTTATCGCATGAGAGCTTTCTCAAGTAATATATTTATAGAATATTCTACTCTGTCATTTTTCTTTTCTTCCACCATGGATTTTTTCTTGGGTGTGAAATAGATATTTTCCTCAAGAGAGACAAGTTTGAGACCCAACTTGCTATAATTGGACCTCATCAGGGACATGCACTGAAAAATGATAAAGAGTAGCCTGCTCTGATCCCACTAAAATCGATTATTTTCAAAATGAAATGAGAGCGAAGATATAATAAAGAAATGTAAATATATGTCTTAGATATCCAATAATATAACAGAAATATATCAGATATGCAACCATAAACAGAGAGATACAGTAATACACAATTTCTATTAACGAGTGAAAATGTACAAAGACTGTAAAAATATAGTGTGGAAGACTCGTTAGAATGGTTGCATCTTATCTCTGAGGAGATATGTGACATATACTCACATTCACAAGAATATGTATTACAATGAGTCTCTCAAGGCATTTTCAACATAAAGAGAATCCAAAACCCTAACCACAGAAGATGAAAAGCCAATAGTTTTGTGGACCTCGTTTTGGGTAGTTTGGTGTATCAACTTTTGAGGGTTTTAACTTTGGCATACAATTTCCATTTGGGGTGCATGATAGCTCGTTGGAAAATTATATAAGAGGACTACAAATGTTATCATTTGAATTTGACTACGTCTACAATCTAATTGTGGTGAGCCTAAAAATGTTATTTAGGGCCTCAAAATGGCCCTGAAAGTTCAGGACCTAAAAATTAGAAACAAAACTGCTAAAATGAAACTGCCAAAATGAGCCAGCTGGTGGAGATGGGTGGACATCGATATCCACCTGGATCAATCATCCCTCCTTGTGAAGCAATGGTCTCCATTTCATTGAGTTCCGAGAGGAGAGGAGAAATCAATTGTTGAATCTAAGTCTTGGTGATTTTCTTGCCTTGTTGGAGACATCACGCTACTTGGTTTGTGGAAGGATGTCATGAACCTGTTGCTAGTAGGGTTGAATCTATTCAACCAGTCGAGCTACATGATATGAATGTGTGCAGAAGAATATTTTTTCTTTGTTTCAATCTTGTCGACCTGCTTCGGTTGGATAGAAGGTGCTTGGTACAAGGATATTGTGGTTGTAGTGTCCTTTTGTTCCCATTTTGAAAAAATTGTGAAGAAGATGATTTTTGTAGTATGAGATACTACCTTGTGACACTATTTAGGAGGGACAATAGTCAGAATTGCCTCTCTTATTCTACAAAGATGACCCTCCATAGTAACATTGACACTACGGGGTCGAGACTAAAAAATAACATGGCACTTCCACATATATGATTGCGTCGATGATATGTCTTGTATCGGTATTTTTTGAATCATATTTTTAATCATGGTTCGACACCTTGTATTTGATATCGACCACAAATGATAGTTTTGAGCAACATTCATCAGTGTTTTTCCATGGGATTTTGCGGAAATCACACCACTTTTTGGTGTCCTTCTTTGTGTTTCCGTGACCCTTATTTTCCTATGTCTTGGACTGCTTTTTGAGAGGTTTCTTGTTAGGGCCCTCTTTATCATACTTTGGTTGTTGCAGATTTGTAGACATGAACTCCCATTTGTTCTGGTGCTTAAATTTTTTCTCAATTTTAACAACATATCGATAAGCAACATCGAGTGATGAGATATCCAGAAAATCCATTTCAATTTGGATGTATCTATGTAGAGCCTCACGATATTTCAGAACCAAATGTCCCTTGGAGTCTTTGATACCCATATTGGTTTTCAAGGTATGGAAGGTACTGGTGAACTAAGACACTGATTTTCCCCTCTCTTGCCACAGTTTGGTCCATCTCATGTATCAGTCCACAAGGTATGGAAGGCTCTCCTTGACCGCATCCACAAAAAACTCCCAGGTGGGCTTGACCCCATATATTCCAGAATCCTTTGTGCAACCTTTCTCCCAGTATGTTTCCCACTAATGTTTGACATGGGGGAGAGCCTTAACGAGTGTGAAGGTGATCTTTTCCCTATTGAAAAAATTATGAACAAAGAAATAACCTTCTAGTAGATTTAACCATTTTTCTAGGGATTTTATATCTATATGTCCTTCAAATAAGGGGATATAAAAATTAATTTCTACCTTGAAAGGTGAGGTGCCTCTAAAGGGGCTACTTGATGAAGCCGTGTTGGCTGTTATCAACAGGCATTGAAGGATGTGGGAAAATTTTTCCATCCTTTTATCCCTTTGTCGCATGAGAGCTTTCTTAAGAAATAGATTAATAGAATCTTCTACTCCATCGTTTTTCTTTTCTTTTGCCATGGAGGGTTTTTTGGGCGTGCAATAGAAATTTTCCTGAAGAAAGACAATCTCGAGACCCAAATTTCTATACTCGGACCTCATCGGGGACATGCATTGAAAAACGATCAAGAGAAGTCTTCTCTGATACCATTAATCCGAATTATTTTTGGCACAAAATGAGAGCGGAGATATAATAAATAAATGTAAAAAGATGTCTCATATATCCAATAATATAACATAAATATATCAGATATGGAACCATAAACACATAGACACAATAATAATCAATTTCTATAAATGATAAAAAATGTACAAAGAATGTAAAAATACAGAGTGAAAGACTTGTTAGAATGGTTGTAGTTTATCTCCGAGGAGAGATATAATGGGTACTCACATTCACAAGAAAATGTATTACAATGAGGATCTCAAGGCCTTTTTAACAAAAGGAAAATCCAAAACCCTAACCTTGGAAGATGAAAATCCAACAGTTTTGTAGACCTCGTTTTGGGTAGTTTGGTGTATCAACTTCCCAAGAGTCTATCTTGGGTATACGATATCCATTTGGGGTGCATGATATATTGTTGGAAATATCTACTTGTGGACTACACATGTTGTCGTTTGACTTTAACATACTTAATAGTTTGACTGTGGAGAGCCCTAAAAAACGTTTTTTAGGGCCTCAAAATGGCCTCGGAAGTTTAGGACCCAAAAACTAAACTTCCAAAATGAGCCAATTGGAATACATGGGTGGACACTGATATCCACCTGAATCAATCCTCCCTCCTTAGTAATAAATGGTCTCCATTACATTGAGATACCAGGGGAGAGGGGAAATTGATTGTTGAATCTGAGTCCTGGTGAGCTTCTTGCTTTGCTAGAGACGTCGCGCTACTTGGTTTGTGGAAGGTTATCAAGAACCTATTGTTGGCGATGTTGAATATATTCTGTATTTTGGTATTTTTGTATAAAATGAGAATGGTATTTCTGTATTTTGTAGGACAACAAGAAACCTTTAAAAAAGTAATGATATTGGGTTAGAATCCACAACCACAAGGTTGACAGCTAGATGGGCTATGCTCTATGTATTGAGTGTTATGCAATGGAATTGTTTTATATATTAAAATACAATGAAATTAATATATTTGACGTATTTCATTTATTGGTGAGAATCCCACATTCTGGCTTCGTAGAACGCGTCCAATTCATGGTAATCACATCATTTGCATTTCTAAGTTATTAATTCAAAAAATTCTTTTGGATTTTGAAATTTTGGGATTCATATAAAGTTTTAAAAAATACTATGAAAACATTTTTTATTCTTATAAATAAATATGTCTGAATTCATATCAATAATATAATATATATAAAGATCCTAAACAACCAAAAATATCCATATAGTTAAAAAATATATAGAGATGAAAAGAAAATAGAAAAATATATAATGGTATCATCCGATAATTCATGACAAATGACGCTTTGTAAAAATAATTACCAACTAGATAAATAATCATAACTAAGAAACCTTTAATATAAGAAATTGTTTAGAAATAAACTAAGACATAGCTAATGGAATTATTGTTAACTAACCTATGAAGAAATGAATAACAAAATTTGTTATGAAGATTTGAGCTCCATGGAGCTTCACCATCTTCATAAATCAAAGGAAAACCATATTGAACACCAATCACCTTCATCAAAGAATGACACTTAAAAAAAAAAAAACTCTAAACCAAGAATAATTGCATACACCATCATTTTGATTTACTCTACCTCTTGAGACAAATTACCTTGAAATTGCAAAAACAAGGATACCCATCACTTATGAGAACGTTATGTCTTTAAATTTATATTATGCCATCACTTGTGATAGATATTTATGAGATGATACTCATACTAAAGAGAATTTAGAAAATCTCGTAAGATCGAACTTTAAATTAGAAAGGGATTCACTAGGTCATAATTGGGAAAATATTGCAATTCCTTGAAAGGTTCATCAAATTTGAGAATTACTCTCTAAGAGAACAAAGTATAAAAATGGTGGACGAGAATGACAACTTAAAAGGTGAAATTGAGTAACTAAATAAGAAAAACAATTTATTGCAAAAACAAGCATATAAGTTATGAAAACAAAAGAAGAAATTAAGATTGCAAAATCAGAGCCTACAAGTAAACGTTCTCATGCACAGACAAATCAGGAGGAGGAGGGTGAACAACATACCATATGATTGAATTCAAGTTAGTTGTTTTATCAAAATTCTTTTAACATATGGTTATATTTATACCCAAATCCACTATTACCTCAAGACTTGTCCATTTTTGTGGCACATACATCTCCATCCTAGCCAAGAATATCTCATAGAAATGGTGTTTAATATCATAAGGTAATAAATATTTCATTTTGATTTCCAAAATTAACAAGTAAAAATCAGCTTCGTTATTTGTGTTTACCATAAGAACTAGAATTTTGTAATACCTCATTTTTTATCACACGTGTAGGGAATTTTGAAGGAATCAGACACATGGGTTTGATGGATTATTGAGAGGGGGGGTGAATTAGTAATAGAGAAATTTAATAATTTTTAACCATATAATCCAAGTGTTATGTCAATGTACAATTATCATCCAATAACTACAAAGTAAATAAGAAATGAAGAAAAGAACAATCATACACATACACAATACACTGGTGTTTTATGTGGAAACCCAAAGAGGGAGAAAACCACAAAATGATTTTTATTATATGTTTTGAAGAATTACATTCATTAGAAGCACATGCTTCCTTTGTTTTGCAGTTGCAATTGGAAGGACTCTCCAACCCCCTTGTGTTTTAGGCTACAACCTAAAGGAATCTCCAACTCCCCTATTCTATGGCTACAAACAGAAGGAGGCTACAACCCCCTATGTTCTCCAGCTACAACTAGAAGGTGGCTAAAACCACCTTTCCTTTCCCCTTCTAACCACCCTGAAGTAGAAGTAGAATGATGGTACCACTGTCACACTATCACTGTGATATATACTGTTGTAAACCTGTACCAATAAACCTGAACCATGCATAAACCATGTATCAACTTGTACCTCAACTTGTAATCAACCTATACCATAACAAGTGCATCAACCATGCACCAACATGTACCAAACAACCTGTAATATGTTAAAGTTTCTGCTATTATTAAGTTACTTTCAATTTATTAGATAACAACAACATAGATAGGATCACTGAGAGAAACACAATCACAAGAGTACACAACATTTATCCTAGGAAACCCTCATGGAGAAGAAAACCCAAAAAAACTTCTTTAATATAGATACCCAATACAATGCCAAGACAATGAACCAAACAACACAGAAATTCCTCTCCCAAGGATGTGCCTCTCTCTCTCTTCCTTCTTTCGACAACTAGTAACTACAGCTTCCTTCAATACTTGTGAACTAGATGAGTGAGTTGAGTGTGTGTCTAAATGAGGCACTGGCCTCTCTTATTTATACAATCGGGCAGGTGTGAACAAAAGTGTCTTTTCACTGGCAGGGCCAACTTCTCATTCTGGATGGTTAGAACCACCTTTATTTAATCGGGGGGCCAACTTCTCATTTTGCCTATTACAATTAGGGTTTTACTAATCCACAAAAGGGGATTTGGTCAATTACAATGCCCAACATAATCAATACACAAAAGGGGATTGATATAATCAATACCAAATATATTTTATATTTATCCACAAAAGGGGATAAGAATATTCTTTGCAGTTACACAATATTTTAACACTCCCTCTTAACAGAAGGATATTCTTTATCTTTTGACAGGTCACTAGATGTCAACATCAACTAGGTAGCAACATCCACTGGATAACATCATCAACTGGGCAACATCATCAACTGGGTAACATCATCAACTGGATAACATCATCAACTGGGTAACATCATCAATTGGGTAATATCATCAACTGGATAACATCATCAACTGGGTAACATCGTCAAATGGATAACAAGAGGCATCAATATAATCCACTTGGTCATCTGGCATCATGATCACTGACTGTCATATCTATAAATCATCAAAAAAAATTCCCTCTTTATCTTTGCACATAAGATACTCTTTCTTTCTTTCGTCTTCACACAGAAGATACTCATTTCTTATATTCACACAGAAGATATTCTATGAGTTTTTCCATTCATTTTATGTTCTCCCTTCTCTTGTAGTCGTCTATTTCACCCATCCACTGGGGAGGACTACTACCATATCTTCACTCCTAGTCATCCCACATGAACTAGAGAAGCTAAGATACTAGCATGGGCAAGACTAGCATCCCTTTCCATGATCCACGTAGGATCATGACAAAAACCTCAAGATCCATCTAATCATTCCACATGGTCAAGGTTTGTGTTCTAGATCTACTCAATCCTTGGCTAGAGTAGAGTAACTTCCCACTTCCCCTTGGAGAAACATCCAGATTCCTCTCTACGAGGGTGGTCACACCCCTCTCTACGAGGGTATTCTAGCATGTCCCTAGAGTATCCAAAACTCAACACTTGGACAGAGGCCAACCTTGGAAAATTTCTCATTCCCCTTCTCTACGAAGGTCTCTTCTCTTTTCTTTCTCTATGAAGGTCTACCTATGGGATTGATCTTTCCTTCTCTACAAAGGTCTTTTCTCTTTCTCGTTCTCTACGAAGGTCTAGCTATGGGATCTGAAAAAAAATATCTTGTGGTACAAAATATTTCCATGGTATAATACCATACTACCCATGTGTTGGGAACCATCCATCTATTGAATAACTTTCATCTTGATCAAAATATCTTGGCACCATACATATGCTTTCCTAACTGCATCAAATCATGATCCTCCATTTCGAACTCAGAGAAATTGCTCCCTCTTGCACCAAACTAATAGCTTCTAATCATCATCCTTGAAGTTATTTTTCTATAATATCCTAGGTTCCTTCTTGATTTCAAACATTACTTTCTTAATTCATATTGGATCAACCTTCTCCCTCTACATCTATAAGAACGGTACTAGAGCAACCTGTAGGTATCTGCATCTTGTAAAATCTATCCAAGTATCCATATTTTTTTTCATCTTGAACATTTTTGTTCTGCATCTTTAGGAGTCTCTTGCTCCTATATAAATACTAGATATTGTCTGGTCTTTACTGATTGTCACCATATCATACGTCCTTATCATGTTGTATAACTTCTGCAAGTTACGGGATAAGTTATTTCTTCCGAGACCTATAAACTTACTTACAGTATGCTTTTTGAAATAAATATTTTATCTCTTTCTTCATCCTCTTATTTGATACTTCCTTCATAAGTATGCATAGATACTGAAGTAAAACAAGGTTAATTAATATTCTCACAAAAACATCTAACTCGTAATGATAAAGTATTAAAGTAAACAAGATACTAGAAATAAACATGAATACTTATCTTTTGTTTTTGTGTGGGGAGGCTCCACGGACTCCACCATTTTCTATCTTTCTTCAGATCAACTATATTCAACTTAAAGTACATAACCCTCAATTTTTTCTAAATATTTCTTTGAGGGAGGAGATTATTCTTCCTCTACCACATGTGCTTGATACTTTCTTTTCCCTTTTCCTTGAGGAGAGTCATAGGAAAAGTGTCCCAACTTTTGACAATTGTAGCATCTGATCTTTGAAACATCTTTCTTCTTATCTGAAACTCTTACATAGTTATCTTCTTTATTATTCTTCCTGAAGGAACTTATTTTCTTCTTTTGAGTTGTAAGAGCTTCCTCTTCATAAAAAATTAATCTCTTTTGTTGGTCTGCAAGTTTAGATTCTTCGTGTGTGCAATTTGCCCATAAATTATCAAACATGGGTAACTTGGTTCTTGCACACACTCCTTGTACAAAAGGAATCCAAAATGTTGAAAAACCATTTAGGGTTGTGGTTACAAGTTACTTGTCACTAATGACATTTCCAATAGCTGCAAGCTGATCTATGATCTGAGAAACTCTCATAAGATAGGATGTGACAGATTCTGAGTTTTCCATCTTCATATTACGAACTTATTTCTTAAGGAAATATTTTGGCTAATGTCTTTTCTTTCATATAACCTATTGAGTTCTTCATACATTTTCCTTGTTGTCTGTAGTTCGAAAATATGAGGGATCAAGTGATCCTTTACTGAATCTTACACAATTCTCTTTGCTTTATTTTCATTCTTCTTATGCTTGGTCTTTTTCTCTTCTTCATCTGGTTCTGGTACACCCACTGTAACATGTTCTAGGAGATAATTCTCATCTAGAATCATCTGCAACCTATGCTTCCAAGATCTGAAGTTTCTAGATCCTTTCGGACTGTCTTCTACCCTCATGTTGGTAGCCATTGTTCCTTGCAGTAGAAACCCTAGCTCTCTGGGCTATAGAAATAATAGAAAAATCAAATTTCTTGGATCTGAAAACCAAACTCACCAAAAGATGCACTGGAATGAGGCGAGTATGATGGTATAGTCAGATTTTTGAAAATCCAAGTTTTACCCCTTCAAACATTGATATGTGGATTTTTGGTCTGGTACTTCTAGTTTTCTGGTACTCTGGTACTTCTGGTACTTCTGGTACTTTGTGAAAACTAGGGTTTCACTTTCCAGGAGATCTAGCCACTAAATAGGTGCGTTGAAGATGTCAAAGTGTTCCTTGAGGTAGGGTGCACTTTTCTAGATGGTTTTGGGGATGGAATTCTTCTTCAATAAAAATCCCTAATTTTCTTGTACGACAACAATGACATTTTTCTTTTTCCTATGAAATATGCTCTCTTCATATTAGCTCTGATACCATGTTAAAGTTTCTTCTATTATTAGGTTAATTTCAATTTACTAGATAACAATAGAATAGATAGGATTACTGAGAGAAACACAATCACAAGAGTACACAACATTTATCTTGGGAAACCCTCTAGGGGAAGAAAACCTAGAAAAACATTCTTAATATATATATCCAATACAATTCCAAGATAATGAACCAAACAACACATAAATTCCTCTCCCAAGGATGTACCTCTCTCTCTCTTCCTTCTTTTGGCAACTGCTAACTACATCTTCCTTCAATACTTGTGCACTAGATGAGTGAGTTGAGTGTGTGTCTAAATGAGGTGCTAACCTCCTTATTTATACAATCTGACAGGTGTGACCAGAAGTGTCTTTTCATTGGCAGGGCCAACTTCTCATTCTGGGTGGTTAGAACCACCTTTATTTAATCTGGGGGGTGAATTCTCATTCTGACTATTACAATTAGGATTTGACCAATCCTCAAAAGGGGATTTGGTCAATTACAATGCCTGACATGATCAATCCACAAAAGGGGATTGATTTAATCAATAATAAATATATTTTATCTTTATGCACAAAAGGGGATAAGAATATTCTTTGCAGTTACACAATATTTTAAAATAATCAACCTGTACCACAAACAAGTGCATCCAAACATGTACAGAGTATGTACCAATCATGTGTCAACTACTCATCAACTATGACTCATCCATATGTACCAACATCATCAACTATACACCTCATGTATGTGCCAACTCATCAACTACTTGTCTCAACCATGTACCCAACATGTAACTCAACCAAAATCCCTCATCAATATCATAATCCAAATATGATTTGTATATCTGTAATAGTCTTGGTGTATATGATAACCTACTTGCAAACCTTCCTTAACTTTAACAACAAGACACTAGCATTTTCATCAAACTTTTCTTTAGTTTCACATGACTAGTTTTGGATTAGTGAACAACCCTAACTTGAAATAATCATAAATATGTACCTGTAATAAATAAATATATGAAAATGATACACAATTTTCTTCAGTTTGTTTTATACAATTCCTCCATGTGTCACTACTTGGAACCTCTCAGAAAGGGAGTTATAGAAAAAATGGCATACCTTGCTTAATTCTATCTTATTCTAGAGAGTGACCTTGTAGAGCGTGTCTCGCATGGAATATTTGTTGAAGGGATATTAAAATGTTACATAGACTACTACAGATTGTACTCTAACCCACACATTTTTTCTTACATAATTTGGATCTATTATGAAGAATATATGGTGTTTGTACCCAAAACACCCGTTTTAGACTAGTTTTAGGACTAGCCACAAACCTTATTTTCCATGGAGTGTAAATCCGAAAATAAAATGACCCACAAGATGAATTTTTTACCACAGATACTTGGATATTTTTCCTCAATTTCATAGAAATTTCATTGTTTGATTCATTATATAAAACAATTTATTACGAAAATGGTGAGATGACCTGTAAATAACATACCTTAAAAAGAATCAAAAGAATTTATACTCCCTTGAATATCGGCCTTCTTTTCTTCACCTTCCCTATGAAATTTGGCTTAGATATCCTTTGTTTACCTCAATAACCTATAGATATTCAATATTCTCACGTGTGATGTAAAATGAGAAAGACTTACCTCTTATTTATGCTCTACAAGTAGCTTCCTTAAAAGCATCTTCTAGGTCACTTTGCCCACTTTCCTTATTTTAGGGTTAACCCACTTATAATTTCTCCATTAAATTTATTATTTGAATAATTTATTTTGTTTTCACTTTGAATTATAGTACACTCATCACTTCACTTTATTATTTACCTTCTAAAATCTCTTAAACCACTTTGACTACTTTGACCTTTTGGGACTTCTAGATGACATATGAGGGTCCTCCAACTTCGTAAGGCCATAACTCTCAAACCATGAGGAATTATGTGACGTTCCACATACCACCATAAATGGAATGACAAGAACTATCCATATATAATATTGTTACCTGCAAACATATCAAAACTAATACCATTATCCATCAAACAAACTTTGTTCCATTACCCAAACCTGGGTTCTCTAACTTTTCATGGCCATAACTCTCTAACCGTGAGGATTTATGTGGAATTACACATACCAACGGAAATACAATGACATGTACTGTCCATATAGATTAGTATTACCTTCAAATATATAAAAAATCATACCGTTATACATGAAACAACCTTGGGTCCATTACCCAAACCTTTGTGCTACTAGAATTCGCTATCAGACTTTCTTCAAGGGTTCACATCAATGAAAACCAACATAAATCAACAATATCCCCCTTTGGCATTGATGGAAGCATTATGATGCAATACTAAAATCATATCACTCATGTTCCCCCTGGAACCATGCCTCTGTCCTTTGCATCTCTGTGACCATTTCTCCCCCTAGAATCATGCCTCTATCCTCTGCATTTGATAAATCTCTCACCCTTTGTCATCAATAGAAAAGGGATCTTTCCACCTGGGGCTACTCCCCCTAACTGAACTACCCTCTTTATGGTGCTTCCTTGTGTACATCTAATACATATAAGATAAGCATTCAAAAGAATTCATTTTTGAATATAAATAACTCTGAGTCTTTGGTGAATATACTCAAAGGCTTCCCATGGAAGCGGTTTTGTAAAAATGCCGACCACTTGTTCTTTTGTGCCCACATACTCAACTCTTATGTTATTTTATGAAAATTGTTCCTATAGAAAGTGATACTTGATTGGAATTTTCTTCGTCTTATATTGCATCACTGGGTTCTTTGAAATATTGATGGTGCTTGTATTATCGCAATAGATTGGAATGGGCTCATAATACTCAACCTGTATATCTGTCAGAGTTTGTTTCATTCAAATAATAGGTGTACATCATGCTACCACTACAATATACTCTTCCTTGACTATAGATAGATATATTGATGAGTGTTTATTGCTTAGCGATGATAATAAACACTCGCCCAAGTAGAACGCTTCTCCATTGGTGCTTCATTGGTCATCAATACAACCTTCCCAATCTACATCTATCTAGGCAATAAGAGATATATCCTTTCCTTTTACATACCATAATCCAAACTCTTTTGTTCCTTTGAGATATCTGAAATCCTCTTCATTGCTAACACATGTGATTCCTTTAGGGTTGCTTGAAATTGTGCCACCTGCCCAACTGCTTGCATTACATCTGGTCTAGATGCTTTCACATATAGTAGGATACCAATCATTAGACCGTACTGCCTCTGATCTATAGACTTTTAATCATCATATTTTCTTAACTTGCAACTAGATTGCATGGGAGTGATAATTGGTTTTCAATCTTCCATTCCAAACCTATTTATCATTTCTATGATATACCTGGTTTGAGAAATAAAAATTCCTTGGTTTCTTTGACGCATCTGAAGTCCCAGAAAGAAGGATATTTCTCCAAGTAATGACATTTCAAATTCATTATGCATATCCTTTACAAATTTCTGGCTCAACCTGTCATCATCACTACCAAAAATAATATCATCGACATAAACTTCAATTAACAAAATATTACCTTGACTTACCTTGATGTAGAGGTTTTTGTCTGCACTTCTTTTTCTGAGCCATGCATGTTGTAGATATTTATCTAGTCTAGAGTACCATGCTCTAGGATCCTATTTTAGACCATACAAGGCCTTCTATAATTTTCACATATAGTCTTCATTCTCTGACAACTAAAATCCTTCAGGTTGTTCAATGCAAAATTCTTCTTCAAGTTCCCCATTTAGAAAATTTGATTTTATGTACATCTAATACACTTTAATATTTTTGGATCATGCATAAGATAAAAGAAATCAGATTGCTTCCATTCTGGAAACTGGGGAAAATGTCTCTTCAAAGTCGATTCCTTTAACTTGTGCATATCCTTTACATACCAATCTAGCTTTGTTCCTTGTAACCTTTCGATCTTCGTTCAATTTATTCCTGTATACCTACTTTATGTCAATCACATTCTTATCCTTTGGTCTTGGAGCCAATTTCCAAGTGTCATTTTTCTCTTTTAGATCGAATTCTTCATCCATGGCCTTGTTCCAAAATTCATCCTTGCTGGCCTCTTCAAAATAGGTTGGTTCAATCATAGATGTGAGTTCTAGGTGTGTTTATTCTAGTGAACGGATTCTTCTTCTAGTATCAACTCCTTCATCTTTGTTTTCGATAATCTGATATGAAGGATTATTCTTCTATATTTGTGAGCTAAGTGTCTTTGGGGGCACTTGTTGAAATTTCTCTTCTTCTTCTGTCATATTCTCTTCATCTTCCTCTTATACTTCATTTTCATCTTTTGCTTCTTCTTTGAAAAGTCGTTCCATTGATTCATTTTTTTCTTCCTTTGATTTCGGTCTACCTGTTTCATCTATTGTTATGTTGATGATTTCTACAACTTTGTTCAATCTCATATTGTAACACTTGTATAATTTATGTGTACTTGAGTAACCAATAAGTAATCCTTTGTCCACACGAGAGTCAAACTTTCCCATTTTGCCATCTTCTCTTTTGATGTAGCATTTGCTTCCAAAAACTTTGAATTTCTTCACATTTTTTGGTCTTCCTTTCCATAGCTCGTAGGGAGTTTTGTCAGTGTTGTTTCTAAGAATTACTCATTTTTTAATGTGAACTGTTGTGTGCACTGCGTGTGTCCAAAATATATCTGTCAATTTGGAATTCATTAGCATTGTTCAAGCCATTTATTGTACTCTCTTGTTCTTTCTTTCAACAACTCCATTTTGTTGAGGTGTCCTAGCAATGGAGAATTTCATTTTTATTCCATGATTGCTACAATAGTCCATAAATTCCTTTGAAGTGAACTATCATCCATTATCAGATCTCAAGCATTTGATTTTTGAATTCATTTCATTTTCAACCATTTCCTTGTAGATCTTGAAGTTTTAAAAAGCTTCTGACTTGTTCTTGAGAAAGCAAACCGTGTTCATTCTTGTATAATCATCAACTAATAACATAAATTATTTCTCACCTTTTAATCCCTTTGTTGTAGTTGGTCCAACTAGATCAGTATGCACAATTTCCAGTGGTCTTCTCATTGAATATTCCTTTGATTTGAACCTGGTCTTTGTTTGTTTTCTTTGTTGACAATGCTTGCATAAAGTCTTGGTTGGTTTCGTGATATGGGGAATTTATCTGACTGCTTCTCTTTTTCTGACTTTGACAAGGTTATAAAAATGTATGTGACCCATTATTTTGTGCCATATCCAACTTTCATCTTCCTTTCCTAGACAACACTTTTCATTTCCAATTTCACTTAACATATATATGTTGCTTGAAGTTCTCACAGTTGTAGCAATCAATTTTCTTGAGCCTTATTTTCTTATCTCACACTTTTTTGAATCAAAAGTAACTTTATGACCTTGGTCACACATTTTAATCACACTTAGAAAATTATGTTTCTTATCTTCTACTAGTAGAACATTTTCTTCCTTTGTATTCTTGTTCCCAATTCTGATTGTGCCTTTTCCAATGATTTTGGTTGAATCATCATTTTCAAAGGATATTGATCCATCTCTTTCCTTTAGTAATGTAAGAAACCTGTCTCAGTTGTTGATTCTGAAATATGAATCTTTTTAGTGGAGGAGTGTCCTTATAATCTTCCTACCCCCCTTGATTGTTTCTGCATAGCTTTTTGGATATCTTTCTTGCTCTGTTGTTTTGGAACTTGATCCTTTTTTTGTATGATTGTATCCAAGTTTGGATTTGTCATGATGATATTTTTGACTGCTAATAATTTCATCCAAAACTTTTGAGTTGTTCTTGATATTTTTCTTTTGATGATCCTTTCTTAATGTGACGATCTATGCTTCCAAATTTCCAATGATCTTGTCTTTTTCTTCTAGTTGTTCTTTGAGTGTTTTTTCAATTATTTTATCTTCTTCTATTTGAACCTTCAAATTTGTGATCATTTGTTCTAGTTATTGAGTGTCTTCTTTCTTGTCTAGTTCTTCTTGTAGTTTCTTGTTTTTCTTATTTTCTCTTCTGATAACTTCTATGGCACACATTAATTCCTCTCAGTAGTAAACTTATGCCTCTTCAATTTCTTCTTCGGCTTCTTCATATTATTCTTCGGATTCTTCATATTTTTTTTCAGAGTCTTCTACTGCCATTAATAGAACTCTTTTTGTCTCACTGTCACTGAATTCAGCTTCGTTTGATGATGAGATGTCTTCTTTGGTGCATAAGATTTTCTTGAAAATTTTCTTTGTGGTTCTTTTGTCTTTATATGTTTGTTTTCCTTTTGAGTAACCTTCATCATTTATCTTTTTATTATAAGGAAATTTGTTATAAAAATTACCAATACCATCAGAATTAAAACAAATTAAAGGAATCTTACCTCTATACCTACAATTAGTTTCCTTATTTAGTCTTTTGACAAAGTTGGCCACTTCTTCATCATCTTCCGAGACATCACTCATGTTTCTATGTTCTTCTTTTTTCCTTCTCTTTTGCTTTGAATTTTTGGATGCTTTGAAGGCTGCTTCTTTTATATCTGGATGTTCCTGTTCAGTTCTTATTTCATATGTTGTGAAGATTTCATGTAATTTGTGCATTCTTATTCAATTTAGTTCTAATATTTCTTCTAGTGTTGATATCTTAGGGTCAAATCTCATAGGAAGAGATCTTAGTACTTTTTGAACAATTACAGATTCTTTGATTTCTTCTCCCAATCCTATGATTGCATTTAATGTTTCATCAACTAGTAAAAAGTAAGCTACAATATTCTCATCTTCCTTCATCTTAATTTGTTGTAACTGACCTCTATAAGTTTGAAGCTTTGCTTCTTTGAATTTTGAATCTCCTTCATAAATATTTTGAACTTTGTCCCAAATCTCTTTAGCGGATTTACAATGTAAAACTTTGGTGAATATTATTTCACTAAGACCATTCAGAAGTGGATTTGTTGCTTTTTCATTTGTTGGCGGAACTGATGGTGTTATGTATCTATCTACAATTGATTGCCAAATTTCAAATCCCTGTGCCTGTATATATTTTTTCATCCTTATTCTCCAAAATGAATACTTTTGTCCATTGATTTGTGGTATTCCATTTTGATACAAGTTGTTTCTCTCCATGATCTGCCTTTCAATGGTTAAACTGATTTATGAAGGAACCTTATGTAATACCAATTGTTGGATTACTGAGAGGGGGGGTGAATCAATAATAACTCAATTTAACCATTTTTAACCATATAATCCAAGTGTTATATCAATGTAGAATTATCATCCAATAACTGCAGAGTAAATAATAAATGAACAAATGAACAATAATACACATGAACAATACACTAGTGTTTTATGTGGAAACCCAAAGTGGGAGAAAACCACATAATGTTTTTTCTAATATGTCTTGAAGAATTACATTCATTGGAAGCACAAACTTCCTTTGTTTTCTAGCTGCAACTAGAAGGAGGCTCCAAACCCCTTGTTTCTTAGGATACAACCTGAAGGAAGCTCCAACTCCTCTATTCTCTGGCTACAACCATAAGGAGGCTACAACCCCCTATGTTCTCTGGCTACAATGGGAACGTGGCTAAAACCACCTATACTTACCTCGTCCAACCGCTCTAAAGTAGAATTATAAGGATGGAACCATTGCCACACTATCACTGTGATATATATCATTGTAAACCTGTACTAATAAACCTGAACCATGCATCTACCATGCATCAACCTGTACCTCAACAAGTAATCAACTTGTACCATAAACAAGTGTAGCAACCATGCACCAACATGTACCAAACAACCAGTAATCAACCTGTACCATAAACAAGTGCATCCAACCATGTATTGGGTATGTACCAATCATGTGTCAACTAATCTTCAATATGTACCAACATCATCAAATATACACCTCATGTATGTGCCAACTCATCAACTACTTGTCTCAACCATGTACCCAACATGTACCTCAACCAAAATCCCTCATCATTATCATCATCCAAATATGATTTGTAACTTTGTAATAGACCCGGTGTATATGATCACATACCTAAAAACCTTCCTTAACTTTAACAACAAGAGACTAGCATTTTCATCAAACTTTTCTTTAGTCTCACATGACTAGTTTTGGCTTAGTCAACAACCCTAACTTGAAATAATCATAACTATATACGTATAATGAATAAAGATCTAACAATGATACACAATGTTCTTCAGTTTGATTTATGCAATTCCTCTAGGTGTCACTACTTGGAACCTATCATAAAGGGAGTTATAGAAAAAATGGCATACCTTGTTGAATTCTGGCTTATTCTAGAGAGAGACCTTGTAGAGTGTTCCCCACACGGAATCGTTTTTGAATGGATCTGAAAATTTTACACATAATAATAAAGACTATACTCTAACCAAAAAATTTAGTCTTATGTAATTTGGATCTCTTATGAAGAATTTATGACTTTTTTACCTAAAACACATGGTTTAGACTAGTTTTAGGACTAGCCACAAACCCTATTTTGCACGGAGTATAACTCCAAACATACAACGACCCACAAGATGATTTTTTTACCACGAATACTTGGATATGTTTCTGTAATGGCCTAGAAATTTCATGGTCTGAATCATTCTAGAAAAAAAATTATTGTGAAAATGGTGAGATGACCTATAAATAACATACCTTTGAAAGCATCATCAAAATAATTTGTCCTCCCTTGAATTATGGCCTTGTTTTATTTACCTTCCCTTTGAAATATGGCTTATATATCCTTTGGTTACCTCGGTAACCTATAGATATTCAATATTCTCAAGTGTGATCTAAAATGAGAGAGCCTTGCCTCTTATTTATACTCTCCAAGTAGCTTCCTTAAAAGCATCTTCTAGGTCACTTTGCCCACTTTCCTTATTTTAGGGTTAACCCACTTCTAATTTCTCCATTAAATTTATTATTTAAATAATTTCTTTTGTATTCACTTTGAATTATAGTACACTCTTAACTTCACTTTATTATTTACCTTCTAAAATCTCTTAAACCACTTTGAATACTTTGACCTTTTGGGGCTTCTAGATGACATATGAGGGTCCTCCAACTTCATAAGGCCATAACTTTTAAACCATGAGGAATTATGTGACATTCCACATACCACCAGAAATGGCATGACATGAAATATCCATATAGAATAGTATTACCTGTAAATATATCAAAACTCATGCCAATATCCATCAAACAAACTTGGTTTCATTACCCAAACCTGGGTTCTCCAACTTCTCATGGCCCTAAGTCTCTAACCGTGAGGAGTTATGTGGCATTCCACATACCACCAGAAATGGAATGACTTGTAATATCCATATAGAATAGTATTACCATCAAATATATTAAAACACATACTATTATACATGAAACAACCTTGGGTCCATTACCCAAACCTTTATGCTACTAGAATTCGCTATTGAACATTCTTCAAGGGTTGATATCAATGAAAAAAAACCTTAATCAACATGTTTATAACCATTGTTTTCATGGGATGGTGTGATTTTCATTGTTCGAGAAGATTCAACCTAAAATCCCTTGATCAACGTGCAAGTCAACCCACGTGTATGCAAGGAAATTTTGTAGCAGTAAGAATAGGCAAATGATAATCTCCAAAACCATGGTTGAAGATTTCACTTAGGATCGAATCAATGATCTTAGGAAAAAAAATATTTGTAATAAATTAAGAGAGTAATCTTAGAAAGATTACTCTATCAAAAATATTATAAATAATTAGAAATATAAAATAACAAAGGAGGAATTTTAAAGGGTAGATTTCTCTTTCCTGATACACATATGGATTCTCTTTGGACAAGGTACCAGTGTATAAAAGTGGATTTGGTATATTTATTCAAGACTCTTTTATTATATGTGATTTCTCTTGAATTTTTCAAAAGTTAGATTAGAATTTGTTATTTTTATCAAGTTTTAATCTAATTTCTAAAAAATCTATTTTGTGAGCATTTTATGTTGAATGAAGCAAATTTGTTAGCATTTGTGTTTTTGTTAAACATTGATTAGTACACTTTCACTCAATCATCATAAAATTACTTATGCAATTATTACATTATCATAACAAACTAAATATTAAGGAGAAGAACATGCATTTCCATCAAAGATTATTTTTATGACTTGTGGGAATTGTTGAATGTATTTTAAAAGATGACGATTCTTTAAGAATGCTTTAAAAAATCTTGTCATTCATATTTCTTTCTTATGCTAGATACTTGTTTCCTATCAACCAACATAAGAAACATTTCATCTAAACAATTTTTTGCAGGTTGTGAATGAACTCAATATCACTTTGGAAGATAAGTTATTAGACTATTGTCTCATGTTCACTTGTTTTCCAAATATTCTAATTGTTTCCTTGGATATAGTGTAGATATAGCCATTGCTATATAATTTTAGTATCAATTGTTATTGTACTTGAAGTATTCTTGAGGTGATGAATTCAAGTTCTAAGTTTTACAATTTACATTTGTTTTCTACACTCTTTTAGATTTTCTCTCAATCGACATGGGATAGATAGATTAAGTATTTTTTTTTAAACCTATATTAAGACCATATCATAGTTTAAATGAAAAAGCATCTTTACGAAGAGTAAAAAAATGTCATAATTGGAAAATCGCCCACAAATCGGTTGGAATCTACCTTCCAAAACTAGATCAAGTTTAGTTAGGGATTGTGATAGGGTAGTTGTCCCTTGTTGTGGGAGGGATTTTTCCTACTTGTCAACATAAACTAAGGGTTCAATGTCTAGACTATGAGATTTACTAAATTTACATGTGAATGTCTCCTTTTGTTATTGTATGAATAGGTGCTTTGGAATAGCAATCTAGTGTTTTCTTGTATATTTAGATTTACATTTTTTTGTTAAAAATATGGAGTTGTGCTTCAATAATATTTGAGTTAACATTTATCCATATATATGTATTCTCAGTAATATATAGAAATTAGATACTTGCACAATAATATATTTGGCTAAAATCCTTTGGATTTTGGAAACTTGTGTTCCTTGTATTCTTTGTGGCTTTCAAAATCTTGGCATTTAAAGCAATATTTGTGTTGAATAAGTGTTGGAGTAATTGTTTCAACACTATGTTATTTAGAATTTGGATGTTAATGTCTATTTCACTACTATATAAATAGGTATATTTCACTACTATATAAATAGGCACTTTGCATTAACAATCTTACATATTTTATGGATTCATATTCACATTTCTCTTATAAAAAACATGGACTAGTCCTTAGAGTTTTTTTTGTAGCTAGCATCCCTTTTAATATAGATAGTGTTAATGATGTGTATCAATAATTAGATGTTCAATACAATAATCAATATGGTCAAATTTCATAGTATTATGGAGTCTTATTTTCCTAGAAGTTGTTTAATACACTAAAAATATTATATTTGAAAAAATAATTGTGTTACATTGCCTACAAAAATTAATAAAAAACATTAAGGATAATTAATAAAACAAAAAATTAAATGTTCTTCTTGTTTCTTCAAAACAATAATAAACATAAAGAGCTATCACTTAATGATATATGCCATGTCATTTTATAAAAAATTATAATTTAAGGTATGGATGAAATTTTAGTAGGTAAATACTCCTAAAACCCCTAGTGCTCCTACATAGATAGGTCCTCAATATGGCTATTATTCTTTGGAAACCTTTTCTAAAGAGTGACTAATGTGAATGCACACATTATGAAAATATTTTATATTGTTTACTGGAAACCCTTTATGATGAGCAATATGAGGCTCATTTCTTATTTTTTCCCTATTTTCATTGCAATCAAATTTCCAAGATTGTACACAGTAGTGTTTCCTTTTTATATTTTATAATGATTTTTTTTGCAATAGTTGTTTGGCATTTCTTTGTACATTTATATAAATATATATATATTTAAATATGGAGTTGTTCTTTAGTTATTTTCTTGTTATAATTCATCTAGATATATAGGTATCCTTAATAAATTATTTCAATTGCATTTCTACTGAAATAAGGTCAATGTGAAAGACCAACATGATTTTGTAAAGTAAGGTGAATGCACACCTTACGACAAAATTTTATATTGTGTGTTATAAACATTTTTTGATGAGCGATAGGAGTTCCATTGTGATTAAAATTTAGTGAATATAATTGTGCCTTCAATATTGAGAATATTTATTTTCTTCAAATCAACGGTAGAATGTCAAGACTCTCAACATTATTGAATTTGCTTGTCAATGTTTGTCTTTTCTTTTGTATAACACGTGCTTGCAATAAGAGTCCAATGTTTCTTTTCTAGATTTAGATTTGTGATATGGATTTGTCCTTCAATTGTTATGTAGTTAGTATTAAGATTTGGAAATAGGTATCCCTAATAAATTATAATAGAAATTAGATGCTAGCTATGTCATTCAATTCTATTGCCAAAATTATGTTAGTAGTTCATAAAATTTGAGATGCAATCATAAGAAATGTAGGATCAGAACTTATCACAGCCTAACTAAATGCAAGAAAACAATATAAAACCCATACTTCAAGAATAAAAATTAATGATTCATGCATGGGGAAGAACTAAGTGTTATAAAGGCTCAGATCACGATAACTCATTTATGCATGGTTCAATGATTGATCGTGAGTAACTAACTTTTAGTTTCCGGTCTTCCAATGGATTCCATTATCAATCTAACAGATAAATGAAACTAAAAATTAAGGATTGTTCTTCAAATGTGCATAACAATAATAACATAAGCAATGGAAAAACAATGAGAATGAATATTACAAAAATAGATGATTGACAATGCTTAGATAATGATAAATATAAAGAAAAATCAATGGATAAAGAGAGCTATTGTGTATCTTCCATGTTCATCAGATTGTGAAGATGATAACGTCTTCGTAGAAAAAGTCAATCTTAGAAGAAAAAAATAATGACAAAATGAAATAGAAGAATAGAATGGAAGTGCGTTGGATTCTCATTGTTTTGGATCATTTTATCAATGAAAACAAATCTAAACAAAGAATTGTTGGATGAAGTGGATGGAAACTATATACCTTGTATAGTCAATCTTTATGTAAATAGAGTTGAATCTACATGCAATGACTAATTAGGGTTTTATTGACGTAAAGCAGTGATTCTATATAAAAATGAGGCAATAAATATAATTTCAAGAATGCAATGAAATTGCACACAAGTGAAGAATCTATCTTGAGTATATAATAAACCCAAATTCATATAACTAAATTGAATTTAAATCACACAAAATCTAAATACAAATCAAACCACACATGTACAAAACTTAAAATGCAATCAATTAAATTTTAACTACTAAGCAAATTGAAAACTGACTTGGATCGAGGGGCCCTTCTTGACCTAGGAAACAAACATGGAAAGCTAATTCAGATAAGATCAATATGAAATAGAGAAGAAATGATCAATTCTCATTCAAGATAAACCATGATGACCAGAAGGCAATGACCAATTCCTTAAGTATGTGATATAATGAATTTATCTTATACAAACTTCATCATCTCCTATCCTTAAACTTCAACACATGGTTGAAATGTTGTGGATTTCTCAGGGTTAGCTACACACAGGTTCTAGTTGAAGGGTTGGATATAGTGGTGGGTGGAAAAAAGACGAGCTGGGAGGAATTGTAGCTATGACTCGGGTGGGTATTGAACATATCAGTGTTCACCCCGATGTCGATATTGATTCATCTGTTGAGACTCCATATGTGCACGCATGGCTAGGAAACTAAAATTCATCTCTCCTTCTATGAGGACCTACTCTTTTTTAAAATTCTAAGGGCTCGAATTCCATGTAGACTCACAACGTTCTCAAAATTTAGGACTGAATCAACAAATTTTCGAGTATTCTAACTAAGGTTTCAATAAAAAATCAGCCATATCTGAGAACCCCCTTTAAGCCAATTATGTACATACCTGATACTGAATTTAACCAATACAACTTGCATATTTGACACTTATTACAATCACCCCTATCAATGAACAAGTAAAACCTTACATACTATATTAGTACTTCAATGATCAAGAAAATCTCTATCCAGAAATATATTATCGCACAACCCATCCAAAATTTACCATATCAATGTTAGGAAATAAATGGCAGTTTATGACAATATTTCTAGGGAATGAATAAAAAATCTAACTGATTAAAATTTCAATTCAAATAAGAGTACCATAACTGAGGGCGTCGACGCTCCCTTCGACTTTCCACTTGCTAACCATAGAGAAGTCACCGGTACCTCCCAGCCAACACTAGGGGTACTCTTCTTCTCCCTTAGCCCCCCAGGCTGCAAAGGGGCCATGCACATGACACAACCAGAAATCCTCTAGCTTCCAGCTTTTCTTGCAAGGTAGAGCCACCACTCTCTCTCAAGCTAGGTATCCCAACTCTCACAACTAAACCCAATCAAAATTTTTGCAGCATAACTTTTCCCATAACCCGTCTCCCCCATTTTCCATTCTTCCATTTGTTTTATAGGAGTTTCCTTAATGACACATTCACTTGCACATTTAATTCATTTTTTAAATAATTAGTTAAGAATTATTTCCTCCATACACTTGTGACCCTCTCCATAAGTTGCATAAGAAAATTCCATAATTTATTTTAATTACAATTCAATTTCCCTCACCCCTCCTAAAAATGCTCCTTAAACCACTCCTAGTTGTCTCTTTATTCCCCTTGTTTCCAATTAATGATTGACACATTACTAAATCTGAGTTGAGTTAAAATATGAGTCTTCTCCTAGTTAAACTAGTGGTAGTTAGACTCTAGATTCCCTTCTATGGGTGCACTTATTATTTCATGCTTTAATCCTTTCTTATCTTACATTTTGATTTGGCATTTTCTTGCACATAAGTGTATTAACTCAATCTTTAGATTAAACTCATATCTCTTAATTTATTAAATTTATTTACCTCTTTCCTATTATATTTAATTTAGAATTTGGTCTTAGCATTCTCACCAAACTTAGAATTAGGTTAATTTTTAATAGGCATAGACTTCAATTGGGGTTACAATTACTAGTTTCCTTCTTTAATTAATTAATTAATTAATCAAAAAATGCTCAAGATTTTAAAAGGTTTAATAGTCACTCAAAGTTTTCTAGGCCACCTAGATTAATTGAATCATTTTTTAATTCCATGACGTGCCCTTCAAGACGCACTATGTGCTCCTAGGGTGCCACTCTGTCTTGATTCAAATTTTTAATTACACGACGTGCCCTTCAAGATGCACTCTGTGCTCCAAGGGTGCCAATCTCCTTTGATTTGTTTTGGTAGTTGTCCATCCCTTGGAGTCAACACTCTATTAGGTGACCTTGTGAGAGATTCTAAGGAATAATGACCCTGTCTTATTGTGCACCCCTTACAAATATTTGTGAGAGATTGTCTCAGTCTTCCCTCATGGAATCGTGGATCTATTGAACTAGGTAATCATTAACCTACAATTCGAGCCACGACAAGAGTGCTAGTAGGATGTGTGAGGGACTCTGCCACCCCTCTCCCTCAATATATTTTCTATGTGCATGGACCCTTTACTCCTTATGTGAGTCAGATTAGCAAGCATTCATCAGCAGACATTCATTAACAAAACATTGTCGACAATCCATGTTACGAGGGAAAAACTCTCTATGGCCAAGGGTAAACCACAACAGACATGTATGACTACAGAAATAAACTCAATTCAAACATATGCTATATAAACTAATGTGAAAGATAAGAAAGAGGCCTACCTCGATCCAACGTTTGATGGTGTTCCACCATTGAGCACTTTGACCCAAAGATTTATACCTATAATAAGTTCTTAACAAATGAGCAGAGAAAGTATATAGTGATGATATAAAGGGGTTAGCACATTATATAGCATAATCCATCAATAAACATTACAAACATGCCAACGGATAATAATCATACATTTGCAATATACCAATAGGATGGGAAAGGATTATTTCTATTAATAATTGATCAGTAGAAGTGACAACATTATAGACTTTCGTGTCGGCACGGTTCGAAACCAAAAAACCAAGTTCCTTCCAATCGGGCCTCCACCACTTCAATCCTCCGCCAAAGGAAAGCTCACAAGAGAGAGTCAATGAGGTTCTCTCAACAATAGGGAAATATCTTAGGGGTTGAACACTGTGTTCAGACTTGAGGGACAAAGGGATGCAGACTCAATATGAAGTAATTCCTCCAGAGTAACTTTTCTCTCAAAGTTGAATGCTTTCTCTCATTTTCCATAGATCGAAATTGTGCTTTTATAGCCTTCAGAATGCAACTGAAGGGTCGATTTGGAACGTTTCCAGTATGTGGAAGGCCAAGGATTAGAGATATTTTTTCATGACATGGAAACCCGACTTCGTTTTTTATTTTCTGGCACAAATCTCGATGTACATGGGTTGTAGTGGAGCAACCAACATATACGCATCTTCCATAACTGATAGGGAGAGTATATGTGGAAAAATGTATATTTTTGGCTCTGGATTCATCAAAAAGGGATGACAAGTCTACATAGGAAAATGGAAAAATGCCCTGTATGTGAGATATCAATGGTGAGGTAAATATCGCTATAACAGATGCCCCTTAATGTGTGATATCAAAGGAGTATCTGCGATGGACGAAATACATTATAAATAACCTAGAAGTGGAGTGGTAGAGAACCATCTAGACGAACACAATTTCTTAACACATTATGTACTGACTTTGCATACATGGCTGCCAAGAATACAATGCAGATCCATGTGGAAAATATACCAAACAAGTGTTCATGGCCATGAATAGGAAAATATGAATGTGGTTGTATGCCAAAAGCTTTCATAGTCACGGACAAGGCCCTATGAAACCAGTCTCAAAATCAATCTGAAGATATCTATATACCATGACATACAATCTGATCTCCCATGATCACTAAATTCGAACATGTGTTGGTCCAATGAAAGAGAAGCAACAACTCAGGAAAGTTGTGGCCACATAATGATGTCTTCATGTCCTCTACACAATCTGCCAAGGTGCAAGTCTATATCATGTGAAAAAAGGAGTTGAGGTCGAACATGATGAGACATCATTTGATTACCGATCATTGAGGTATACCGTTAACAAATGAGAGACATCCTGCCGATAATGAAAGCAGGTATCAAGGCACCGAGTACATTTCTACAAGTGCGAATAAAGGAGTTGGTGTCTAACACTTGAGAAATCCATTGATCATGAGACATTGATGTATTCCCATCTGTCAATGGAAAGAGAGCATGCCACTAATGACTACAAGCCTCAAGGAACTCACTAAACTCTAGGTCCCATATCCAGAATAAATGAGTTAAAGTCAATGGAAAGAGACCCACTGAAAGGAGAGAATTAAGGCATCTCTCATCGGTCAGCACGAGGAACAAAGTAGGAGCTTCATGATTTTGTGGAGATCAGATGAAGAATATGTTCATGAACCAATGACCCTGTCCGACCTTCACATGTACCAAGTGAAAGAGGTAGATGAGAAAGACCCTCTTAATAGCAACCAATGATGAAAACTACTGACAAAGGCGAGGAAACCACCAATAAGGCTAATCGAAACCAAGACACTGCACGAATCCCAAAGTGTGAATAGATGTCTTGTCACTGAACACAAGGGAAACCACCCAGTCAATGACCAATAATGAAGTGTCGATTGTTGGCTTCAAGGTGACCTACCAATGATGAAAGTAGGGCCAGGGTGCGTAATAAGACCATAGTATCATGTGATTCTGAGACAAACTGAGGGTATGGACGACATGCAAAGTCAATATTTTTGAGGACTGGCTGACGCAGGTTGATAGACTTTCTTTGAATAAGAGCATGAGACATGGTGGACTCTGGTAGAAAGACTCAATGATGTGATTATTATATGCAGGAGGATTCAATAATGTTCTCTATAGGGACTGGAAGAGTAACCAGACGGTAGAGAAAACTCTGTAACTAGATCAGTTTCCTAAGGCCATGCTAAACCCAAAATTATGATGATGCAAGGACTCAATAACTTTGTGCTATGTTCAAAGGTGACACAACTGTTTCCAATTACAATATAGTACTCCCTTCCTTCCCGTCTTTTTTTGTTTTTTCATAACAAATGAATGCTATGATACAGAGGAGGGAACAAGTGTCGCAAGTAAGAAAAATTAGTTCCAGCAGTGGAGTGTACCTATGTTCAATGCAAGGGAATGCATGCAGGAGATGGACACTCGAGGTGATGTTCCCTCCAGTGTATAGGGTGTCAAATCGTGAAGGATATAAAAAAGTCTTTGCTTGGTTGAGGATGAAAAAACTGCTTAGGCAACGATTTATAAAACAAAGCAAGAACCAACTAAAGGCTCAAAGACAAAAATGTTAACCAATGTGAAATGCCATATTTTTTGTATTTTCAATATATTAAAGAGAAAATGCATGGATTGTAAAGCAACCTGATATCTAAATTCTACTGTGTATAAATGAAATAACTCAAGCAGAATAATAATCAACCAAGTAAACAACCCAGGGTTCAAGGACAACAAGGATGAAAAACAAAGAGAAATATTACACCCAAAAATTCAACTCCCAACAGGTTTCCTGTCTACCCAGAGAAACTCAGCATTCATTACAGAGGCCTAAGAAGGCTCAACAATCCTCAAAACGCACCCAACAAACACTAAACCAAGCAAACAAGCAAAGGGAAGTGGTATATGCGACTATTCAGGAGAACATGGCGTATATACGCCTCCTGCAGTAAGACAACAAGCGTGTATACACGACTATCTGGGAAAAAGGAGAATATATTCTTTAAAACAAGGCCAAGCAAAGGCAAGAAGGCTGAAAACTCAGACCCAGAGTGAATAGAATCTATCAAGTAGTGATACGACAAAAAACATAAAGGAAAAAGAGCAATGTAGGAAGAAGTACTTCAACCCTTAGAAGGAATATCTATCCCCAGTGGATTCGCTAATTCTGTTATGAGGGGAAAACTCTCTATGGCCAAGGGTAAACCACAATAGATAGGTATGACTGCAGAAATCAACTCAATTCCAACATATGCTATATAAACTAATGTGCAAGATACGAAAGCGGCCCACCTCGATCCAATGTTTGATGGTGTTCCACCATTGAACACTTCGACTCAAAGCTTTATACCTGCAATATGTTCTTAACAAACGAGCAAAGAAAGTATATAATGATTATGTAGTGTGCCCAAGGCCGAGCCCCGTTACAGATCATGTTATATGAAAAGAATTGTAAATATGTTCTATAGGCTGATGAGCCAAGTTTTGTATAAGTTGTAGGCTTATGAGTTTTGTTAGGCTAGGGAGCCTAAGTGTTGAAGGCCAGGAGCCTGTGATATACTTGTATGTATGTCGTTCAATTAATAAAATATAAATACCGCCAGTGCAGACCGACCACGATGAAAGAGTGATGGGGGACTGAGCATCCACAGATTGGGCAAGGAACTAGGGGATGGAAGGTGGGAAAGGGGCTGAGTGTGGAGCCTAGGGGCTAAGGCTAGAGGGCTTAGGCCTAGAATAATATTTTATTATTATTCCTAAAAATCCATGTGCACATTATTTTAACCTAAGTCCTTTGGAAGGACCCGTGATTTCCCAAGTGGTGGGAGAAGGGCGT
>JZKD02S2203713.1:156647-177597 GCA_000966675.3 Picea glauca
GTAAATATGTTCTATAGGCTGGTGAGCCAAGTTTTGTATAAGTTGTAGGCTTATGAGTTTTGTTAGGCTAGGGAGCCTAAGTGTTGAAGGCCAGGAGCCTGTGATATACTTGTATATATGTCGGTCAATTAATAAAATATAAATATCGCCAGTGCAGACCGACCATGATGAAAGAGTGATGGGGGACTGAGTGTCCACAGATTGGGCAAGGAACTAGGGGATGGAAGGTGGGAAAGGGGCTGAGTGTGGAGCCTAGGGGCTAAGCCTAGGGGGCTTAGGCCTGGAATAATATTTTATTATTATTCCTAAAAATCCATGTGCACATTATTTTAACCTAAGTCCTTTGGAAGGACCCGTGATTTCCCAAGTGGTGGGAGAAGGGCGTACGGATGGAACGCATGCAGTTCCCAGGGTGACAAGTTTCAACCCTGGTGCATGCAAATATAAGCGCCGACCTGAACTGTGGGTGGGGGATCTTCCTCCATTCGAAACCGAACCTCTGTGCGTGGAATTGGTACGCCATCTGCCAGAATACCCTGGTTTATCTCTGGAAGCCGTAAAGCCTGTGTTTGGTCCTGAGGAAATCGTGTACACCATGTCCAGAGTTGTGGAGTCTGTGTCTAACTATGAGTAACCCGTGTCTCTGAGAAAACCTGTGCACGCATTAAGCCTGTGTTAAACTCGAGTGGAAGAATCCCTGTGATTGTTTGGGAAAAGCTGAGCTAGCCTGTGCGTGGAGCCTCTGTTCCGAAATCATACCTGAGCTTATCCTGTGACAGCTGAACCGTTTTGGAAAACACTTGTCTGTGTTTTGCGTGGATTGCTTTGATCACGCAGTGCTAGACTGCGTGAGGCTTGTTGGCCTATGAGCGACCCCTCCAGGTGAGGGAGTGCGCAGAGGGAGAAGAGGACTCCTGGAAGGAACCCCTGTAGCTGCCATAGAGCCCAGAGAATTCTGGTTCGGTCTGTTCCTGTAACCCAAGGTAAGGGAGACTGGCAGCCGAAGGACTGTCTAGGTGACAGAGAAGGTGCACTCTCCTGGGGTGGAACAAGCATGTGGGGAATGCGGGTTTGTGGGCAGTGAGCGTGGGAGATTCCTGGGAGAACTACTTCCTGGTGAATGTGAATGTGCTATCTTCCCTATAACCTCAGCCTGAGTCTAGATTCCTTGCCTTGGGGTGGAGCTTGGTCCCATCTCGGGGGTGACCCACTGTTGAGCTGATGAATAGTGTGGTCTAAGGCTGGGAGGTTCGTGGAAGGCCTGCACTTGGTTGCTGATTTCTCCAGCTGATAAAAGATAAGTATTCTGAATTATGATTTAACACGTTTGGCATGACTGTTGTTTATATTATCATGTTTTCCGCTGTGTAAATGAATTAATGATGAATGCTATGGAACATTTAATTATAGAAGTACCCATATATATTTTCACTCTGTAATTTAAGTGTGTTTAATTGTGTTTAAATGCATTTGCTTATAATTCCATGTAAGGAATGGGGAAATGTGAGGTTGGGTGAACCTGGGTAGTGAAGTGTACACTACAAATTGGTATCAGAGCAATTGGTACACTACAAATTATATAAAGGGGTTAACACATTAGATAACACAATCCATCAATAAACATTACAAACATTCCCATGAATAACAATCATACATTTACAATATACCAATAGGATGAGAAAGGAGTATTTCTATTAATAATTGATCAGTAGAAGTGACAACATTACAGACTTCCATGTCGGCAAGGTTCGAAACCAAAAAACAAATTTCCTTCCAACTGGGCCTCCACCACTTCAATCATCCACCAAAGGCAAGATCACAAGAGAGATTCAATGAGGTTCTCTAAACAATAGGGAAAGAGCTTGGGGGTTGAACACTGTGTTCAGACTTGAGGGACAAAGGGATGCAGACTCAATATCAAGTAATTTCTCCAAAGTAACTTTGCTCTCAAAGTTGAATGCTTTCTCTCCTTTTTCGTAGCTCTAAATTGTGATTTTATAGCCTTCAGAATACAACTGAAGGGCTGAGTCTGAACGTTTCCAGTATGTGGAAGGCCAAGGATCAGAGATCTTCTGTCGTGACATGGAAAGCCGACTTCATTTTGTATTTTCTGGCACAAATCCAGATGTATGTAGTTTGTAGTGGAGAAAACATCGTACACGCATCTTGCATAACTGATAGGGATCGTATATGTGGAAAAATGTATATTTTTTGCTCTGGATTCATAAAAAATGGATAACAAGTCTGCATAAGGAAATGGAAAAAGGCCATCTGTGTGAGATAACAATGGTGAGGTAAATCTCACTATAGAAATCCATATACAACATCATAATATGATCGATCATATGTCACATATGCATAAATGAAATACTCAAACCAATACAGCCCACTCCCTGACTCAATCCGGAGTCCAAGGAGGTACATTGATGCCATTGACATCCACACTCAGTCAATGTCCTACACAGTTAAGAAAAACTTGTCAATAAAATCTTTCAATACACATATAACAAATAACAATAAATCCTAATCCATCAGCATCATCATAAGAATCCATAAGATAAATAATAACCATGTACTATAATCGGATCACTTGCACGCAAGTTTCCTCAAAGATTAAGTCGATAACATGTGCTCGCGAGAGAGGGATGTTACATACAACCCCTCTTGGTTTAAACTTCTTCCTAAAGTTTGTACAATATATAAAATGAAGTAATAAAATTAACTGACAAGACCTAACTATCTAGTCTATCAACAAATACGGAAACTACGAACACATATCATATGCATCCTCCTAGGTAGCCGAGTGTGGACTATAATTGTCCCACTGTTCCTTGACCTGATCGAATATTTGACGTCCTAGTTGTCGAATGCGATGACCCAGAATGCATATTGTCTCTTCCATGAGAGCACCCTCATATTACACCTTAAAAGAACTCATGTCAATCTCATATGTAGGATCACTAACGTAATGTCGCAAAACATATACAAGAAAAACATCATGCAAACGCCTCAAAGAATGAGGCACGACTAGTCGATAGGCCATGATTCCTTTCTATTTTATAACTTCAAAAGGCCCCACAACCTAGGAGATATTTTAGCACCCCTTCTGAACTTATTCAAACTCTTGTGCGGTTTCACCCGCAACAAAATTTGGTTGCCAACTTCATAGTTGTGGTCAACGGGATGTGCATCAACATAACTATTTTTCTGAACTTGCACATCTTTAATCTTTTGTCTTATCATTTGCAATTGTTCTTCCATTTCTGGTCCCACGAGGACCCTATCCTCAAGTCTATCCTAGCTCAATTGCGTCCGACAGTGTCGTTCATAGAGAAACTCAAACTGTGTCATCTTAACGGTACCTTGATAGTTGGTTTTCTACGTAAACTCGACCAGTGGAAATAACTCTTCCCAATGTTTTTGTTGGTCCAACACATACATACAAAACATATCTTCCAAAATTTAGTTCTTTCTTTCTGTCAGACTGTCTGTCTCAGGGTGATATGTTGCACTAAAGTTCAATTGTGTTCCCAAGGCCTATTGGGAACTAGTCCACAATCGTCCTGTAAATGTCGACCCTCTATCAGATATGATTATTTTTGGCATGCCAAGCAGTCTCACAATCTTGCTGAAAAAATTCTAGCTATGTATGGTTCCTGATACATCAGACGCATAGTAATAAAATGCGCACTCTTCATCAGAGTGGCAACTACCACGAAAATTGAGTTGTGGTTCCTTTCCATCAATGGCAATCCGACAATGAAGTCCATCAAAATGACCTCCCATTTCGATTCTGGAATAGCGTGTGGTTGTAGTAATCTTGTCATATGTCTATGTTCATCCTTCACTCTCTGAAATTCTAGAAGCCTCACCATGTAGCTAACTATGACCTCTTTCATCCCTTCTAGAAGAATAAGGGCTTAAGGTCTTCCCTCATCTTCATGACTCCTGGATGAGCCATGTATACTTCTCTGTGAACTTCGCTTAAGATCAAATTTCTCAATTTTTCGTTAGGCGGTATGTAAATATGGTTATTATACCTCATCAATCCATCATTTTCCATTGTATATACTTCAAACTTGGTACTATAATGGTGTCTTGTCTGATAATTTCCTTAACCTTTTTATACCAGTCTTCATCGAACTGTATAGTTAGAATCCTTTCTCGAAGATTCGTCCGAAGAGGTACAACCAAGAATATGCATGGTCTACAACTCAACGCATCTCTTACTATTTCCACCATTCATTTAATGTACTTAATCTTAAATAGTATTTGCTAAGTAATTTTGACCAACAATTTTTCCACGCGTTCAAGTCATTTTACGCAAAACGTATTGCATTCCACAGTGATCTGTTATTTTTTTTTTGAATTTTCATCTAATCATATAGTTTCTCCACATTCTCCAGGCATACATAATGGCTAATAAATCCCAATCCTGCGTTGTGTATTTCTCCTCATGCCTTCTTAATTTCCTTGAGATGTAGGCAATCACTTGAACATCTTGCATCGATACTCTGCCTAAACCTTTCTTAGATGCGTCTATGCATACCAAGAAATACCTATCCATCTCGGGGACTTTCAGTATCGGTGTTTTCTTCAACATCCCAATGAGCCTTCCAAATGCTTCTATGCACTTCTTGGTCCATACAAACTTCTTGTTTTTCTTCTGTAATTCCATGATCAGATTTCTATCTTCAAAAAACCTTCGATGAACCGTCAGTAATTTCTTGCTAAACCCAAATCTCCATACACTTGGTACATTTTTCTATGCATTAGATTCCATAATATCCTATACCTTCATTAGATCCATAGTGATTCCTTCGTCGTATATAACATTCCCTAAGCAATGAATCCTCGAGAGAATTTCGACAGTTTGTCGTAATTTGTGTTCCCGTAAACATTGTAATACTAAGCGCAAATTTTCATCATGTTCCTTTGTCATCTAAGAATATATCAATGTTTCATCAATGAATACTTGAACAAACTTGTCCAAGTATTCACGGAACACCTCATTCATCAAAATCCTGAATACCCTAAAGGAGTTTGTCCTTCCCAATTGAAAAACAGTAAACTCATAGTGTCTGAAACTCATCTTGAATGTGGTCTTAGGAATATCTTCCTTTTTAATTCATAACTTGTGATAACCTGATCTCCATTCAATATTTGAAAACAATGTCGCACCCTTCATTTGATCAAAAAAATCGTATATTCTTGGCAACAAATATTGGTTCTTGATCGTTTCCTTGTTCAAATGGTAGTAGCCAATACAGAGTCTCCATGACCCATCCTGCCTTTTTATGAAAATAATAGGCACACCCCAAGGTGACCACTTGGATGTAAGTCGTAGGTCCAATAACTTCTTCAGTTGAATTTTCAACTCATGTAACTTAGGTGTCGACATCTGATAAGGCGTTCTTGCTATCGTTTCAGTTCCAGGTTTCCAGACGATTGTAACACCAATTCTCTTTCGGCAAAAAACTTGGCAAATCTTTTAGACACATGTCAACAACTCTCCTACTACTAGAAGGTTTTCTAATCCTTTTGCCTCGCCCCTTTTCATTTATCCCTAAGATTTCATATAGCATGCATGCTTTGCACATGTTCTTTTGCAGTTCTAGGGAAGAACGAACCTCAAGGACACTCCTTGGTTTCTTCTTACAATCACCTGTCTCTATCCCTCCTCATCATTCAAACTTAATTGTTTTATCTTACAGTTGAGTATCACATCATGCAATTCCAACCAATCCATACCGATCACTATGTCATAAGTTCCTAAGATCGTGACAAATAGGGTGGCCTTCATTACAAAATATCCCAAGTTAATGTGACAGTTTGAAACCCTTCCTCCAACCTTATTTTTGGCACTTGAAGCCAATTATACGTACCTAAGCTCATCTTGTTTAACTTCCTTTACCTTAATTCCTTTCAGTGGTGCACTAGAATACAACTCTTGAGTCTCTATAGCGTCGAGATCTATCAAAATACTAAAAGTTTGTTTGGTGATGGTACCCTAAGTCTCGAGCACAGTGGATTGTTGCTTGTCCTGGAGGTTATTCACTATTTCTTGTAACCTATGGGCCTTGCCCAAATCTAAAAATGTAGTGTGTTATGCTCAACTAGTCGCTCTGGCCTTCTCAACCGAAGATTCATGTTGGTAATGTGGCTCTCCACATGTCCAACACTCGGTATTCAGTCCAGTACTTCTGACCTCAAAGTAGAAGTTGTTGGCCTACCTGAGGTCATCTGCCTAGTCAGTCTTGTAGGAATTCTACCCTAACCCTAATTGGTTGTCTCTTCCTCAATTATGAGGGCCTTATGGACTGCATCATGTAATGTCTGAGGCATTAGGATCCTCACCTTCGCACGGACATTGAAGTTAAGGCCAAAGACAAACTTGTTTACCTTCAGCCTCTCTGTGTTCAGATGCGATGCATCCCGAAGTAGCTCCATAAATCGAGCCTCGTACTCTGGCATCGTACGAACACCCTATCGTAAGGCGTTGAATTCATTGAGTTGGTGCTCGATGAATTCCTCTGATAAATACCTCTCCCGAAACCGTTCCTTGAAACATTCACATGACACACCTTCAACAACCATGTCTAGTTGAGGTAGGAGTGTCTTCCACAATAGAAGAGAACTCCCTTTCAACTAAAATACTATCATGTGAACCTTAATGTTGGAGGTGTAGTCACGAATTGAAATTCACATCTCCACGTTGTCCAACCATTCCTCGACGTTTGAGATGTTCATGGCACCCATGAACTCAGAAAATTCATCTTTTCAAGTTCTGTATGAACGCTACCATTTCCAGCTGGAGTGCGATGTGAACCCTCATTGGGTACAGGTGCCTTGGCCTCATCTCTATCTAGTCGGTTAATCAAGGCCTTTGACATCCTTAGAAACAACCTCATCTAACCAACCACATCCCCCACAACAATCTTCTCCTGCCTAATGACTTGTTCTTCTCCTTGGGGTTAGACCCCTCTGATGACTACCCCCTTGTTGTCCTCTGGAGGCGTCACGCCTTTGCCCCTAGCCCAATGTCGTCTACCTCCACGGTGTCCCCTAAACATGATTTCGTATGGACACATTTCAATTTCATTAGCAATAAGTTATTAATCAAGTGTTTAATACAGTGGAAGGCGTAATGACCCCAAGTCATAGGTTTAAACCCACTCTGATACCATATGTAACACCCTCGTTGTTACGGCAACAAACAGAGTACACAAGGTAAATATTTTATTTTATTTTATTAAGATAATATAATCGTCACAACATAAACAGGTAGCAATGCAAGCGGTACATCATCATTACTAATAACGATACAATCACTGCATCAACATACTTAATACCGACACATCATACAAATTAATAATGATATATAATCAACACATCATCACATTAGATAACGACACATAGTCGACAAGTATCATAAAGATAGAAAAACAAGATCAACTCATCACAATCAATGGAAACATGAATACTTTTATTCAATCACCTCATCACATAAATATATCATAAAGGAACTACCTTCCCAACCTGTCCTGCAAGGCTAGGACCTCCAAGACACATAAGGAACACTCAAGCCCATAATTCATCCGATTTTTGTTGACCACTTAAGGTCCCAGGGCTAGCGATTGTTCTGAGGAACAAGGAGGTGTCTCATTCCCAGTAATCCAATCAAGCCAAACCTCAACTAGATCAATCAATCAATCTTAATCATCAATTATTCATGGTGCAAGAGTAATCATCAACTTTATTAATCATGTATTAACCTTATTTTCAAGGCACGCGAATAATCTAATCACATATATTCACATTACTTTCAAGGCGCGCTAGTAATCTAATCACTTAATTAATGATACATTAATATTAATTTCAAGGGGCACGAGGAATCTAATCACATATATTAACATTATTTTCAAGGTGCACGAGTAATCTAATCACATAATCGATCCTACATTAATATTGATTTCAAGGCACAAGAGAAAAATACTAAACTTGGTAAAACTTCAATCAATAATTATGTATAAAGAGTAAGAGGAATACAGTAAATCTTCAATCAATAAATGAGTAAGAGGAAACTTACTCGCGAGGAGGGAAATAAGTACCTTCAAAGTATCTGATAGATATTTTTATTATTCTATAATGGCATTGTTACTCCAGACCTTTACGATTACTTTCTCTAGACGCACAACAATATTTAATGGGTTTTCTTAAATTTTTTGATCGCCGGCTGCGGTTGTTGCTGAGAAAAAGGGTCAGGAAGATGCAAATCCCAGGTTAAATCTTCCATAGGTAACCTCGAACAGAACACAATTTCAGTTCATTTCCATCTTCTATGTACTTTCAGTTCAAAACTATTTAGTTCAGGGATTGATAATTTGTGTGTTGCAAGCAGCGACATTCACAAAGGGATTTTCATCGGCAGTTCGAAAGGTGGACTCCGGGTGGTTTGAAATGAACTGCGAAGAGAGCAAAGCAAGGTTCCCTGCATTCAGGCAAAACCGTGTGGGAGACGTAGTTAGGAAGACTCATTTTTGTGACTGGCAAGCAGTTTTTATGGCAGGTTCATCTTTTCGTTTCTTTAGAGTACGAGCTTTTCTTTAGAGTATGAGCTCTGAATGTTAACATTTAAAAAAATAACACACAAAAATAAAAGGATATGAGGTAAACTGGGTCTGTGTCAGATCTTGTTGCATTGAGTGCATGTGAATATGAGCTCCGAGTATTGAATATTTTCAGTAAAAGGCACACGAATAAGAAGTTATGAAGTAGAACGTATTTATTCCCAGACATGAAGGCTAAATTGTTATTAAAGTCAATGTTGTATTATGGTGCATTGACTGAGTTGATAGAAAGTGTCGATTCAATTAGTTTATCTAGAAGAATGGAATTTCAGATTTCTAAAGGGAAGGATATAAAATAATGGAATTTCCGATTTCTAAATAAGATAATAAATAAGGAATAAGGAAGAATAGAATTTCATATTTCTAAATAAGATAATTAATAAGGAATAAGGAAGAATGACATAACACATGTTATAGTGGTATGAATTGTGAATACTGAACAATGGTAGAGGGTCTATCAGTACCCATGTTGGATAACAATGAGGAAAGAAGAGTGTGATATATCTCTCCACTAGGATCAAGTGTAACACTTGATGTGAACATATGCGCCACAACATCAATAACTAGTGCAGTGTGGAGGAGGAGGAGGAGGATTAGTGGATGGTGCAGTTGGTGACACATGTGGAGGAGGAGGATCGGTGGATGGTGAAATTGGTGACACATGTAGAGGAGGAGGAACAAGTGGTGGAAGGGATGCTAGTTGGTTTGGTGGAGGACTAGGTGGTGGAGAATTATGTGGTGGAGGACTAGGAGCATCATCCCCAGATGATGAGCCAGATGAAGTGGAATGAACACCATCCCTCAACCTTTGGATGAGGTTGAAGGGAACAATAACATGATGCTTCAATGACATCATGTCACGAAGAAGGGTCTCCCATATTTCATACAACTATGGGACCCGTAATATCTCTTGAATGTATACAGGTACTACTCCATGCCTAGAAATTAGACCACATATATGATCTGCCACCTCAATTCAAACTCTCCAATCCGACCTATGTGGCATGCAGGGTATCTATACTAGAGGTTGTTGAGTTGCCTCATCCATCTCCTCATCTTGTTAGGGAGGCTCGTCCCTAATGTTGGTTGTGGAGCCTTATTATCTTCTTGATTCAGAGGTTGTTTTCAGCTGTGCTTGGACCCCATTCCCTAACGGGGGGTGTGGGGGGGATTCCCCCCCCACAACTGTCGCCTAGGGGGTCCGAGGGGGAGCGACATTTTTTGTAACCTCCCCTGGTGGGGGATTCAGGAGAAACACCCCCAAAGCAAAATATTGAGGAAAATTGCCTTGTAAAATATTGAAATTGCGTAGTCAATATGGACCCTTCATTATAAGGTTGCAGATCTCACGGTAGAAGTTATTTTAAGGTTTTTTTCCCTAGAAGGAAACCCTTTCTTATAAGTGAATTGTATTACGGCTATGTATTATCGTAAATATTGTTTTCTGAGGGAGGGGACTGTGAGAGAAAGAAGAGGAAGTTATAGTGGGTGTGTTGTAGGTTGTATCCCTTCATTTTGATGGATAATAAAAAGGAAGGACTTGGCAATTTCTCTGGATGTAGCCGACACAAGGTGAACCACGTATACCTGTGTCTCTATTGTATTGTGTATCTTTTGTGTTTTATTTCCACAATTGTTTAATTTTATTGCTCCGCGATCCTGCTTTTTTAACACCTAATATTAGTGTCAATATCTTCAAAACAATATACGATAATACTTAGATAATAGAAACAAAATGTTACAATAAATTATATGTGCATTAAATAAGATAAAAAAATATGCAACTAGATTTCAAAACATAACGATAATATTACCTCTATCATCTATTGTTTGTCTAGAGTAAATAAAATGTTTAGACATCCTCTCCAATCCATCCTTGTGTATGGGTAATATACAAGATCAAGGATAGGATTGTCCTCTGTAGCCAAGAAATAACAAATCTCTCTATCAACCAAAGTACATGGCCACTTTGACTTTCCCCTCTTGGGAAATAACTTCCCCACATGTACATATGTTCATGAATCATAGGCCTAGGAGGGAAGCAGGGTACTGCTAGTCGAGTGGCATGTAACCTCTCAAAAAATAAAGTAAATATCTCTAACACAAATAGGAATAATAACCTTACATACAAAACATAGCGACAATGATCCAATGTCAAACAACACTATCACAAAAATATCTCCAACCACCTAATCATTTGTAGCCTTTGAACTATGCTATCTACATAGTACATCAAAGAGAAACTAATACACTTCCTATCATAGGTTAAGTGTGTTAGCTATGTGAAAATAATGGACATGCACCCAACCTTCTCTACACCAAATGTATTTATTCGAAACTAACCACTAGCAATTTGAAAGTCTGTAACATCAACAATGTCCCAAGTGGCATATCTTTGCACATAATCCATATAGCTCTTGCTTGTAATGTTGGGGAGTCGATCATGAAACCGTAGCCAAACCTACGTTGTCCTAGAAATCCCATTGATAAAATAAATATCCTCCTCTATGGGATGATACTACAAATCAAGACCGACCCTGAATGTTTGTCGAGCATGATTACAGTGACAAACCAATTACCATAAAAAGGAAGAGTTTCCCCCAATGGATGTAGCCTCCTCATAAAACTTAAGGAGTCCAAGATTTCTCAAAAGAGAAGTTTATTGTGGAGAAATCCATCCTATGGATAATCGAGACCTCCATTGTATATGCCCTTGATTCAAGATAGACAATGGGGCCAAATTTTTAAATATTTTTCCCTAGATCTACTAAATTTATTTCCTTTTACACTAGGGGAAATGATGACATGCCTATTTATTTAAGGTTGTCCTCGTGCATTCGATTGATGCATCTCTCGAGAGCTCAAATCTATCTTCTACAATTGAACTCAACAATGTGGATAGGGGAAAACCATAGATCTATATTCATAAATAAAGAGTGTTAAATCAATCAAATTTCCATACCTTGAGTGAATGAAAGAGATGCTCCTTTGACCCTTTCTATTTATCTTCCTCAAACCTAACTCAAGAAAGGAAAACTTGATCTGAAGGATGAAATATATGGAGAATCCCCTCTTAAAATCTAACAAGATTTCTTTACAAATGATTCTTCCACCCCTTTTCCCATGAATGAACTTCCTTGTATAGATTGACGGAGGAGGTTAGGAGGTGGTAACGGCTTGGAATGATGTCTTCTTTAAAATTCCTTCAAAGATTCCCTACACAGTGAAAATATTTTCTAGCAACTATAGGTGGGGTTGATCCCTTAGAGTCAAGCCTCATTACCTTTGATTCAAATTGATTTCATCATAGGATTTCCCACCAAATATCTTTTCCGATTAAAGTGAGATTAAATGGCAGAAACATCCTTCACACCGTGGTGTATGAAAGAGCCTTGACTTGCATCATGTCCATTGTATGTTGGAAAGCTATTGTCTCTCCAAAACTTGATACGCCTAACACCATGTTGAAATATTTCAATGGAAATATGTTCCATCCTCATGGTATTATCATTGCATTGCCTTGATCTAGGTGGTAATATTGTCTCCGTTGTCATGGAGGTCATCGACAAACCTCTTGAGTATAATATTCTACTCATACGTACTTGGCTATATGATATGAAATCATATGCACAGGAGTAATTTTTAGGGAAAGAGATGATGGTGGAAGGGGGAAAGTTCCCATCAAAGAAGAGTATTTAAACATCCTCACACCAACACTCATAAAATAAATATGGGAATCACCAACAAAGAGTACATTAGAACCCAAATTTGATCCAAGGTATGGGGTGACAAACACCAGTTGATCGATAGTAACTATTTTCCTCTGATGAGGAAAGTGTAATACCATGAGGATGGATGATACAACCATATTCATATCATAGAACCAAGTACATATGAGTAGAATATTATACTCAAGAGGTGTGTCGATGGCATCCATGACAACGAAGACAATCTTACCACCTATATCAAGGCAATGTAATGATAGTACCATGAGGAATTACCCCTAAACTGATTCCATTAGACACAAACTCAATCCTAAGGCGAGCTAAGGAGAAAAAAACAACACACACTAATTAATCTTGGAGTCAAGCATGTAAACAAACCTTCTCACAACGAAGCACTAGTTGGTGATGGAATCCAACATCGTGGGATCGATGCACGAAGGGGTTGAGTTTTATAGGGTGGGAAATTTACGTTGACAACCTGCTTAACCAACTAACACCATGGTGCAAGTTACCTCACCGAGAAGTGGGCCACCTCCAAGGAGTCTGAGTGAGTCTAGCCAATGTCGATACCAAGTACAACACCACCTTCCCTATGTTGTCACCTTGTGTAGGAAGTCTAAACGATTATGGCCTCTATGGTACCACCTACTATACCAAAGCACAAGGGGGACAGTCGACAGTTGACAATGATACCAACAAAGAATGTTTTATTACTCTGTCGGCCCCAATGTGACCTCATGCTTGACCCTTGTGCTAGAAGGGATTTCCAAAGTCAGTGATATAGCAACTGGATTTCACTCCCTAACTCAAATCTTTATTTTTGTTTAGAAGCTTTAGAAAGTTATTCTCACAATCTTATTCCAAAGCTCTACACCTAAGATAAGATGGGTTTGAAGAGCCCTAGAAAAGTTTCTAGATAAATTTTAATTAGCGCTTGATTTTAGGTTGTTTTTGCAATAGCTTCGTCAAGTCCCCTTTGTCTAACCCTTGCTCAAAATATCCACGATCTGAATGATAACAACTTCACTGATAACTCTCCTCCAGTTCACTGTGTGTTTCCTATGAGATCATAGGTTTCATGCTAGCAATTCTTCCCCCTTTTTACCATCATAGAGCTTGCTTATATAGGTTAAGAGAGGCTTAACCTCTTGAGGTATCTTTAGGGTAGGTTGAGGAATTCCCTCCTTAGATCAGGGATCTTCTGATTGAACCAAGAATTTGAATGCAACTGCCTTCCAAACTTGAAAGATCCTCCCCTTATTCTCCTCAACAAATCAACCACTGCCCAGATTAGACAACACTCCCTCAAAAGGGGCATCAGGGTGCTATAACGCTCCCTAGTAGGCTCAAGGGGAGCGCCAACGCTTCAAATATGGGTATCTCTCCTTCATAGGGGTGATTTGGTGTTTATAACGCTCCCTAAGACCTTATAGGGGAGCGCCAGCGCTCCTAAGGATGATGTAGGGGAGCGCTCTCCTTCAAAACCCTAGTTTAAAAGATCCTTTCAGGTCGCAAAAGATTCTTGACTTCAGTTAACCATGTTTCTTCCTTCAACTCGGGCATATGAGGCATTCTAAGTGTCTCCTTGGTGTCGTCATCATGGCAGTATTCTTCATTTGATGTTTGCGACACTTGTGAACAACATGCGACACTTGCGACAGTTGCAAGGAACATGCGACACTTACGACAATTGAGAGGAACATGCGACACTTATCAAATCGAGTAATATTGATGTGTAACAGTTGTTACTCAAAGGAGTGGTCGTGAAACTGATGGTGTTTTGAATCGACTCTTTAAACCATGCAAGAGGAAAATGAAATGCAACAATTTCAACTTCAATGAAACCTAGATATGTGAAGGAACAAGAGGTTTCAAGAAAATAAATGATTTCTTGATTGATTACTATGTGTGCACTGCTAATGACAAAAAATATGAGCTAATTATCCAAATAAATGGATGCAATATTGCAATATATTTCAACCCATTTCATTTTGATACAGAGCAATAAAAAATACCATTAAAATATAAAAGTATTAAAATGGAAATTCACATTGAAAGCATACAATAGTTCATGAGGACAAAGCCATAAGGGTCTTGTCTAATTAGGATCTTTTCACTTCACTTAGATGTCCATCTACTTGGTTTGGACAATACCTATGCATCCAATGATTTAAATAAGTAAGAAACATTCTGGAGATGGATGGCTAATGAGTTTCCATAGGCCTCTTTGTTAATTTGTGGCTACTTTAACATATTTGAAACACAGAAGCATTAACCACCATATCGAAGAAAAACAATATGGATAAAGGATAAATTATTCATGGAGGATATAATTCAAACTTTAAATCCGACCAAATGGAGAACTATGTGGAATCTTAATTAATGGGGTGCACAATTGTGTCATAAATACTTTGATACTCACATAATTCTTGTTACACCAAAATGTAGTAAATTACATATCCCAATGAATTGCATAATCACTTCAAGAGCTAGTTTGGTCAAGTTGGGCCCATAATAGTCGAATTTATTGACCTAATGAAGAGTACAAAGGTGTATTTGGAGTAATTTCAAACACATAGGTGATACATGGTCTAATATTTGACATGGGACTATGTTTCCTCTTTTAGAAACTCTATAAATGAAGATCAAAGAATTATTCTCACCATTTTTTCCAAATATTTCTTACTATTGTAGACTATGATCAGAAAGTTATTCTCACCATTGTTTCCCTCCATCCTATAACTAATAAGGATGCAAGAAACATGGTGGAAAAATATTATGACTCTACTACCATTAATATTGACATGAATCAAGTTCCTACCGTTGATATATTAGTGTTCCATAAATAGACTATGATATTGTTTATAAGGACTATCTTATCAAACAAATGGTATAGCCATATGTGTAACATAGGTGTTCAAAAAATAAAGTGATGGTCTTAGTTTGCACCCTATTTAAAGTGGTGTTCTTAGTTTGCAAGATTTTATAGCCACTCTAACTTAACTTCTATCCCTAATTGTGGAGACCCAATTCTACCTTACGATATTTCCCATCACATGAAATATTTTTATCACCCAATATTGGAACTCGAAAGTCAAAGATAGGGTGCACTTATTATTTCACGCTTTAATATTTTCTTATCTTACATTTTGATTTGGAATTTTAAGTCAATCTTTAGGTTAAACTCATATTTTTCAATTTCTTAATTTAATTAACTCAATCTTTAGGTTCAACTCATATTTCTTAGTTTCTTAAATTTATTTACCTCTTTCCTATTTTATTTTATTTTTAATTTGGTTTTAGGATTCTCACCAAACTTAGAATTAGGATTAATTTTGAATAGACATAGACTTCAATTGGGGTTACAATTACCAATTTCATTCTTTAATGAATTAATTAATTAATCCGACAATGCTCAAGATTTTACAAGGTTTAATATTCGCTCAATTGTTTCTAGGCCACCTAGATTCTTTGACTCAAATTTTAATTCCACGACATTCCCTTCAAGATGCACTCTGTGCTCCAAGGGTGCCACTCACCTTTGATTCAAATTTTTAATTACACGACGTGCTCTTCAAGATGAACTCCATGCTCCAAGAGTACCACTCGGCTTTGACTAGTTTTGGTAGTTGTCCAACCCTTGGAGTCAACACTCCATTAGGAGACCTTGTGAAATATTAAGGGATTCTAAGGAATAACGACCATACCTTATTGCACACCCTTTAGAAATATTCATGAGCGACTGTCTCAGTCTGCCCTCATGGAATTGTGGACCTCTCGAACTAGGTAATCATTAACCCATAATTCAAGCCACGATGAGAGTTCTAGTAGGCTGTGTTAGGGATTCTTCCACCCCTCTCCCTTAATATATGTTCTATGTGCATGGCCCCTTTACTCCTTATGTGATTCAAATTGAAATAATTCATCAGCGTGCATTCATTAACAAAAGAATGCCAACGATCCATATACAACATCATAATATAATCAATCATATGTCACATAAGAATAAATGAAATAATGAAACCAATACAACCCACTCCCTGACTCAATTCGGAGTCCAAGGTGGTCCATTTATGCCATTGGCATCCACACTCGGTCAATGTCCTACACACTCAAGGAAAAATCATTAATAGCATCTATCAATACACATATAACAAATAACATTAAATCATAATCCATCAACATCATCATAAGAATCCATAAGTGAAATAATAACCATGTACTATAACCGGATCACTTGCATGCAAGTGTCCTCAAATAGTAAGTCTATAATGTTCACTCGTGGGAGAGGGATGTTACACTATTACTGAGGTAAATCAACAATCCCGACTCTACACATTTTCTAAATTTATTGAACCAGATTTTGCATCACTGCTTATGCATGTTGATGAAAGTAGTAGGATATGGCATGAAAGGTTTGTGAATTTAAATTTCAGATACATGCAACAACTTAGCAATAAGGGAATGTTTGAAAGTCTACCCTACATACATTTCTCCAAAGGAATTTTTGAGGGATGTGTTTTTGGAAAGCACCCTCAAGAGGAATTCGACAAGGAAATACTCAAAAGGCCTCCTATCCTTTGGATTTGATCCACAACGGTCTCATGGGTCCTTTTTCGAATCCATCAATCAATAAAGGAAGGTACATGCTCATTTGTTTTGATGATTTTCCATGTCAGACTTGGAATTTCTTTCTCAGGAAAAAATATGAAGTCATTGAACAACTCAAAGATTTCAAACCCCTTATTGAGACACAGTCATGAAAGAAGATCAAAGTCCTTTGAATAGAAAATTGGGGGGAGTATGTCAAACATGAGATACAAAATATTTGTCTTGAGGCCAAGATTCATTTGTAGTACACGGTTCCTTATACTCCGCAACAAAACAAAGTTGCTAAGAGAAAAAATAGATCCCTGAAAGAGATGGCATCTTGCATGTTGCATGAAAAATCACTTCCACAGATAATATGGGTTGAATCACTTAATTGTGAAACCTACATCAAAAACATATCTCCCCATAGATTTGTCAAAGATAATACCCCCTTTGAGGCTTGGAGCGGCCTCAAAACGGAAGTGACCCACTTCCGTATTTTCGATTCATGTGCATGGACCACGATTCCCTATGAGAAGAGGAAGGAAATTGATCCACATAGTACATAGTGTATCTTTTTTGGATACCCTGATGGTGTGAAGTCATATAGACTCATTGATCCCTCTACAGACCATCTCATCATTGAGCACAGTGTCCAATTCAAGGAAAGTATCTCACATGAACCACAGGAGATGCACGCAGACACTTTTGTTCTTCCGCCTGTCAGAGATCATGAGCATTCACATGCCGAATCTTCTTCAGATGAGAGTTCTGATTCATAGGATTCAATTGATTCATATACCAAGTTAGTACAGTCAGATGCAGAGTCACTACATGCAGATGCAGATGCAGATATAGAGTGGAGAACCAAGTGGAACAAGACTACTCTTCAGGATGCATGAGATCTTGTTGGGGATCTAGCTGATACCAAGAGGACTTGATATGATTTATGGGGTCCTCCTCTTTCAATCACCGCCACTAAACCGATGCCACCTAGGCATATTTTCTTGGTTCAATATTCATATCTACAGTCCTATGGCGATATTGTTGGGAATCCCTTTTGGGAATCCACCATGCAGGAGGAGTAAAACTCCCTCTTGGAGAACCATAATTGGGATCTGGTTCCCCTTCCTTTTGGAAGGAAAATTTGTAGGTGCAGATGGGTCTATAGGAAAAAGATCACAGCAAATGGATAGGTTAGCAGATACAAAGCCACGTTAGTTTCCAAAGGCTTTCAGGAGGTGCAGGACATTGACTATGATGAGACCTAGGATCCAGTAGCGAAGATGGATTCCATATTCTTGGAACTTTCCATTGCGACAACCAAGGAATGGTAATTCCATCATATGGACGTGAATAATGCATTTATTCACAAAGATATTTCCGAGGAGATCTATATGGAGAAGCTCCAGGGATTCATGTAGGATTCATCTTTGGTCATCAACTCAAGAAGTACCTTTATGGCCTCAAGAAAACCCCAAGGGCATGGTATGCCAAGAAGGAATCCTACCTTCTATCACAAAACTTTGTATGTTGTAAGTTAGACACAAACGTTTACGTGCTCAAGACGACTGATTCACTTCTACTCCTAGTTATGTATGTTGATGATTTTTTGATCACTGATTGCTCAAATTCATCGATTGTTGCATTCAAGAGGATTTTGTAGGATAGGTTCTTCATGATGGACATGGGTCCACTAAATTTTTTCTTTGCTATCGAGATTAGTCAGAATGCATCAGGCATGAAACTGTCTCAGGCCAAGTATACACAAGATATCCTTAAGATATTCCACATGACAGACTGCAAGTCTTCCTCGACTCCTTTCCTATAAAGAGTCATAATTGATGATGGTGGGGACACTCCACTGGTGGATAGAACACTATACATAAAGCTAGTGGGGAGATTTTTGTATCTCACACACTCCATCCTAGACCTCGCCTATGGAGTTGGAGCAGTCTCCGGGTTAATTTAAGAGTCGCATGAGATACATCGGAAGGCTTCAAAGTGTATCCTTTTGTACGAACATGGCACCTTCAAATTTGGGATTCACTATGCAACAGACTTTGAATTGGACCTCATCGGGTTCAATGATTCTAACTGGGCTGGAGACAACACTGATCGCAAGTACACATCTGGTTACTCACTCAGTCTTAGTTCTGGGCCCATATGTTGGTTGCACAAGAAGCAGGATGTTATTTCTCTATCTTTAGCCAAGGCATATAACATAGGTGTAGTTAACATAACCAATGAGGCTATGTCGCTACGACATTTTCTTATTGAGTTGGGAATTTAGTTTCACTGGCCGATCGCCATATTGTGTGAAAACCAGAGCACTTTGAAGTTCTAAGGAGATCCAATCTAGAGGAAGCGAAAGAAGAACATCGATATGGACATGCACTACACCAGGGACTTAATACACGAGGGAATCATCGACCTGTAGTTTTTTCCATTTCCATAGCACACTGTAGACATCTTCACCGAGACCTTCACTAAGTGGAAGTTCAATTCTCTGTGTAGTCGTCTTGGAGTAAAGGACACAGTTTCCTAGAAACTATCCGTTATTTTTTGATACATTTTACCTTGAGGGGGGGTGTTTCCATGAGGTTTTCCTTCTTCCCTCATTTATTTCAATGTGTCTTTTATTTTCGGGTACCTATCATGGCCTTGTTTCCATGACCCATTCTTTATTTTCATCATAGTGATGTTTAGGGGGTTTGTTGGAGATACTTCACACACACATATGATTTATTTTTCCTAAGTTTGTCGATATGTTTATTAGTCGTTATTCAGTCTCCTATAGTTTAGGGAGAATATTCTTTTTCCTACAATCTAGGAGAATATTCTCTTTAGTTCACACTTCAGTTGGATCAATTTAGTGGAGTCTTGATGGCACATTGCTTCCATCGCCATGCAACATTGGTATCATCATTTCTAATGCAAATTGTCCTTGGGATTATCACCAGACTAGAACATTACCCTCACTTCACTCTCTTTCAACCAGTTAACTAAATATTGAGAGGCTAGTTAACTAAGACTAGGTGGCAATTTACTCCCATAAATATCAATGCATGTCCATATCATTCTAGACCACCACTATGGTGCATTGGATTCTATTCCAGTGCACATTAGTTGATTTATACCTAGTATATCATGTGTAATTTATCATTTATTCATTCCGTTAATACAATTATTTGATTCTCTCTCTCTCTCTCTCTTTCGTCTTTTCTCATTTTTCTGCAAACTGTGTATGTCCTTTTCTAACTAGATATTATATGTGTAGTTCCATCCACATTTACATCTAGAACCATAGAAGGTCATTGATAACTCGATGATCCCTCTCCCCAACACTGAGGATGATGCATGTGGCCATGTATCCTTCTGAGATCTAATATTTACATCGTGATGGAGTCTAAATGGAGAGGACTATCAAAATATTGAAGTTCTATGGAAATTTTTCATGTTGAACATATTGAATGGTGGAAATATGAAAATGAAAAATGAAATCAAATAGCCATAAGATGATGTTGGATATTGATTTTTCTATAGAGATACCTCTACTAAAATGATCTATTTTTTGAATTTGATCTTAAGTTTGTTTTGTCGATCAATTTTTTTATATGTAACAAATATTGTTGGAACCAATTCCAAATAAAAACCATGAATACTGCAAGAGGGAACAAAAATTTCTTCTACAAGGAAAGGAACTACAACTAGAATTAACATTTCATTTTTATTTGTAAAATGTTAAAAAAGATACAATTGTTGATACCATTAAACCATATTAGTCTTCATCAAAATATGAATCCATGGTACAATTCTTACCATGAGAATGGATTTTCTAACGTCGAGCATGGAAAGAAATCATTGGATTATTAACCATTAGTGTATGAGTAAGGTAGCTAGAGAGGTAGTGGGGGGGCCAGAGGGCCCATAGTGATAATAGTGGAGGTCATTCAATGTAAGGTGGACTAGGTCCACTATATTATTAAATAAGACCCACTATGG
>JZKD02S2203713.1:177647-205988 GCA_000966675.3 Picea glauca
ATTGTTGATACCATTAAACCATATTAGTCTTCATCAAAATATGAATCCATGGTACAATTCTTACCATGAGAATGGATTTTCTAACGTCGAGCATGGAAAGAAATCATTGGATTATCAACCATCAGTGTATGTCATTAACCAATGCGAGATCACTCACCATTGATGTCAATGAGAATCAAGGTACCCATAATGCATCATGTAAGGCATGAACAAATGTGTTGGTATCATGTAACCTACAATATATGATAGTAAATAGGAATTAATGCATCCCTACTTCTATTAGTGAAGAAACCTGTCATTAAGGCATACAAGTTCCAAGGAATGATAAATATCTCTTGATCTTGATCCCAGATAGAGTGTTGAAGCCAATGGGACAAGACCTAATGGAAGGAGGGCCTTAAGGAATCACACATCATCGAATATGAACATAGAACAATATTGATTTGAAGAACCAAAATATAATATTGAACCAACAGGAAGAAATTATTGAGAATGTTTCCCACCAGTTGGTTGGTTTTCAAGAAAAAATCATGTCTAGTTGTGCCACTAAACCGATTTTCACAAATTAACTTTTTTTTTACTATTTTATTTATTCATTTAATCTTCTACTTTATCCTACTTTCTTGAAAAAACAATATCTTGCAAGTATAGGCATACTTCCAATGAAGCCATATGTTTAACATGATTACAAATAAATTCATATTTAGGTTTGAAATATATTGATCTATATGGATATCGGAGGCCACCCACCTTTTCCAACTAGATCAAAACAATTTTCTGACAATTTACTATTTTTAGCAGTTTTAACTTCTTGAGCCATTTTGAGGGTCTAAATGAAGGTTTTTCGGGATCGATCTCCTCATTGATATATGGAGGCATGATTTATCCCCCAAAATGAATCTCCTCAATGATACCTTTCCAACGGGCTATCACACGCCTAAAATGGAGATCGTATGCAAAAGTTATGACCCCGGGAAGTTGATATACTAACTTAACCAAACGGGGCCCACATGACTTTTGGCGCTTCATCTCCTAGGGTTAGGTTTTTGGATGTCTAGGGTTTTTTGCATTCTTTATTATTGTAAAAATGCCTTCAGAGCCTCATTGTAATATTATTCTTGCGAATGCGTGCTACCATCACATCACTTCTCGGAGATAAGACACCACCATTCCACCAAGCTTGTTTCCGTTGCATTTTACAGTTTCAACTTATTTTGTTATTGAATAGAAAACTAGTTTTACTATATCTCTGTTATTTTGTGTCAAGCACTTGTTAATAATCTGTATTCATTTCATTCTTCTCATGAAATCCAGGTCATATATACTTTAATATATACCAAAATATGAGAAATCAACTGTTTTGATTGATATTATGTCAAGACTTGAAGAGTTAAGGAATGTTGTGAACTGATAGTTTTTCATAACCATGATTCAATGTAGTCGTGATCCCCTTCATTCACTTGTTTACTACTACTTCTTTGTATGTCCTTCTTTGACATGCCATGTAGATATTCTACTATTGTTTTATTGGTATCTTGAGCGCATAAAGGATCCGATGACACACATGATATACATTCCTCGATCTTAGGTTCTAGTGTGTGCTCTCCATCAAATGTTTTCCATGGTTGTTTGATCTCTTTTATCTCTTGTTCTTGATGTTGTTAATGGAATTTTTGGTTTTCTATCACTTCTTGGAGTGCAGGTGTGTTCTTGAATGCTATCAGGATTTTCTCCTTCTGAGATGCAAAGATGTTCCCAACCACCGATAGGATTTGTGAGATTTCTTGGAGTATCATTTCCTCCTTTGCTCAAAAAATTATTGATCATACTTAAATTCTTCTTGTTGGTTGATATTACTTGTCTTTCACATGTATTATCACATGGGGGTTCTTACAACACCCAATATCATTTGAAATCTAATCCTATTGAAGAAATGGAATGTGATTAACTACAAAAATACTTCATGTATATTAAATCATCATGTGATTAAGACCTTGTTGTCACCAAGTTATTTTTTAACATGATTTAGTCTTTCAATGAATAAAACACACTTTCATAAAGGAAGAACTAACAAAAAAAATTATGAATGCTCTAGTCCCTTTAGCATCTCCCGAAAAATGATGTCAAAAATGTCAGTCAATTTTATTGCCGGAATTGTGTTACATTAAATTCATCAATCCTATAGCCTGTAAAGTTTGAGATGCAAGAACATGAAATGTAGGATCAAAACCTACCCTAGCCCAAGTAACTGTTGTGAAAAAAATCTCAAACCCAAAATTAGGGAATAAACACTAATAATTCATCCATTGAGACTAAAGAAGAACTAAGTGATATAAAGGCTTAGATCATAGTAACTCATTTATGTATGGTTATGTGATTAATCGTGAGTATCTAACTTGTATTTTTCGTTATTCTAATGGATTCCAGTAGTATTACAAACGAAATGAAATCAAACAATGTTAAAACCAAAATGAAATGAAAAGACAACAATCTAGCAAATAAATGAAACAGAAAAAGTTTAAGTATTGTTCTTCAAATGGGCATAGCAATAATAACATAAACAATGGAAAAATAGTGAGAATGAATGTTACAAAAAACTAATGATTAACAATGCTTAGATAATGATAAATATAAAGAAAAATCACTGGAGAAAGAGAGGTCATGTGTATCTTCTGTGTTAATGACATTGTGAAGATGACAATGTCTTTGTAGAACAAATCAATCTTAGAAGCGAAAAATATTGACAAAATGAAATAGAACAATATAATGGAAGTGAGTCGAATTCTCAGTGTTTTGGATCAATATTTCAATGAGCACAAATATACAAAAATAATTGTTGGATGAATTGGATGGAAACAATATACCTTATGTAGTTAATCTTTTTGTAAATCAAATTTAATCTAGGTGCAATGACTAATTAGAGTTTTATTTATGCGGAGCAATGATTTTATAAAAAATGAGGTGATAAATATAATTGCAATAATGGAACGAAATTTCACACAAGTAAAGAATATATTGTAACATCCCATCCATACACAAGATAAATGTAAGTGACTACAACAACTAGCAATTTTTTTCTTTTTGTAAAACATGTTAAGACAAGTCAATTATGAACATTACATAAATATTTCAATCAAGTAAATGATCTATGATTAATCAATGACATTATTATTAATCAACGTCAACTTCATAATAAGGTCAATATACAATATCAAGAAGGAATTAATAGGCATAACACATGAACATATCTATCATCATATTACACAAAACATTTCCAGACAACAATGTCTACTCGCCCAATCCTACCCTGCAAGGTTAGGACCTTCAAGACACAAAATCGATTCTCAAGTCTAGGATTCATTCGATATATTTTGACCATTTAATATCTCAGGACTCATAGTCATTCTGAGGAACATGAATATATCTATTAGCCAAGCCAATCCTAGTCTAAATTCAAGACAAAATTCAAGTAGTGACTAAAGGAAATCTTCATCTATTGTAAGGGAACGAAAAATTAAAATATAAAAATTTGCTCATGACAACACTGAGAGAGAGTAAATTGAGATCTAACTAAAGGACGTAAAACAAAATTCTTCCATACACCTTACGTTTTCTTCTAGTCATATTGTTACTTGCGCAAATATCATTCTCATTTAATAACATAAACCACTACTCTACTCAGTAAGAATTCTCAATTCCAATTATAATTCATTATAAGAATCACAAAAATAACATGGCATGCAAGTTTACTTTCCTAAGAGTTTTGGTGTAACTAAAACCCAACACAATTCTTCATATCTATTATTAGTGTGGACCTGAGATCACACCTTGAGATAATGTCTACATATGTATCAATCATAAAGCAATATTATTAATTCTAACTGTAATTACATTTTGTATGGTATAAATCAATACACCTGCTCAAGTCATCTAAGGAGTCATTTTTTTTTATAAATCTAACTTAATTGATCTAAGTTCCAAATTGGATTCAATTAAGCATATGCCTAAAACATGTCAAATCAATCAAAGGGAAACAGTAGGAAACCCTAAATAACTCAATTGTAAGTATTACTTAATTGGGAGACTTAGAGAATAATTACAAGACCACCCAATCAGGTATTACAATCAATTAAGTGTCAAGATTTTGTGTAAATTTGAAATTATAGGAAACCCAAATTTTATGAAGGTAACCAAATTCTGCACAATCATATGATAAAGGTAAGAAAAATGGAAATAGGTTCTTATTCAAAAAAAAGGGTAAATCAACATCATGCAACAAAATGTGTCAAGAATTTCAGCAATGGTTTACGGTGCTCAGATCATGTACAATGGCAGGTGATGTTCCTGATTTTGTACTTTAAGGCTCTAAAGTACACCGTCAAGGCATCCGAAAAGATAGAGAAAGCTAAGGATAAAAAGGTAAGTTATATGAAAAGGGCTATTGTTGGTTCCTTAACTGTCTCTGTCTAGCTTCCCAGTTTTCCTGGATACTAATGTCTCTTTCAATTACTACCCATGAACGTTCTAACTCAACACAGTTATTTGTTGTCTGTAGGATTGTGTGGAATAAATTTAAAGCAATGCTCGTTTGATCTGATAGTCCAAGTTCAATATTAGGTTGTCTTGTAACTGGAACAATCATGAGGGATAAAAACTGAAAGAATAAAATCTTGTGTTTTCTTTTTAGGGTTAGCTATTTTTGCTTCAAAACATGTAAGAAGAACTCAAAAACCTTTAATTAATAGTATGACGAAACTAAATGTCGTTTCTAATATCTGAGTTAAATTTCGAAAAGGGAATATGCATGAAATGAAAAGAAAACATAAAGCTGTCGAAAAAGGTGAGGCATCAATTGAAGACGAATCTCACTTTGTGATAGAAGAAGAAAATAGTTAGGAAGAACTCTTAATGAAGAATATGATATTGAAATCTAAAACATCTACAAGTCTTGTATCTGTTTATAGCCGATATAGAGGAAAGGATGTAAATCATTAAATACCAAGAATAATTAATTACCATGATAGAGGTTGTACTAAATTGTAGTTAAGCATTCATTAAAGAGATATATGAGAAATATGAAACAACAAAGAAACACATAACTCAAACTTGACCAGATATGGAATCTTCAATCTGTATTTGTATTAATTCAAAACATATCTTCAAAAACGTATTTACAATGCGTCTAGAAAAAGCCTTCTTTCAGTCTTCTGAAATTATACTTATACTGGATCACTCATGATTGTTGGTTGGTGATCTCCTAACTTCCTAGGGGAAAACAATTACAAAAATGAAAACCTAAAACGTTTTCATGATTATCATTTATTTTCCTATCATATTGATAATATAAGTTTTCAAAATGATACCTCATTGTTTTATTTAAGTATCTCCTTCTTTCAACCCAATACATTCAATACATTTTTCAAGAAAGTGTACAAAATTTCTGGCAGGCTCTGGAAAATCCTTTTCTTCCAATAGATAAACGTTTCTCTGAATTTTGGGAAATCGGTCTTCGATCCTCTTACCAACAAACTTAATTGATTGAAATTTCAATTTTGGCTTTACTAGACACCTGTCTATTAGGGTAACATCCATTTCCTTTAACTCTGAAATTTCTATCTGAATTTCTTTCAAACCCTCTTTGAAATTCAACTAGTGTCTTACAATGTTTATTTGTCCTAATTTCCCATTGCAATTGTCTCTTCCAATACCTAATGATCCCTTGTCTAACAAATCAAAGGTTTCTTTGCAATCGTCTTTAATTTCTTTGGCTATTTTCTTATTTTCTGCTATGTTTCTTTCCCATACCTTGAGCATGATATCGCCTTTGATCTTCTCTGTGACAGAAAGCTTTGGGATTTTCAATACTTCTTCAATTTCAGAACATATAACTGCCTTTTGGAAATTGGACCTTGCTTCTTTAGCTTCTTTTTCTTTAACATTAATACTAGCAAGAGCATTTCTTGCTTCCTGAAAATAATTCTGAATAATCTCTACTTGGGAGATTACTTTCTGTTGCTCGGCTTCTACCTTCGCATGTATTTTCAGCGATTGGTCCTAAAAAACTTTCAAGTATATAACTTGGCCTTTTATTGAATTCAATTTAGCCTATATTTGTCTTACTGCTTCTTCTTGCCAAATAACCTGTATTTGGCTAGTCTGCATTTTCTCGTTCATCTCGTCTAGACTTGACTTAAGAGATTGAATTTGTTGCTTGTCGGTAGCTCTGGCCTACTCTAGACATTTATTTATTTCTTCTTTGATATTTTTCTCGGTATCTTTTAGTTGGTTTTGCAACTGGACTATCCTTTGGTTACTCTATTTCAACCTTGTTCTCATATTGTCAACGGTGAATAGATTTTATGTTGCCAGAGCCCCAATGGATCCTGCTACCTCTGTAGCGAAATCTCCCTCTTCCAATTTTTGCCCATCTACCGGTACCCTGTGTTTATTTACCATACAACCTTATCTCATATACATCTCCTGCTTTAATACAAACTTCCTCTTTTTATTGAATAATTAATCAGAGGAAGGTATTTATTCTCTAGAGATAGGGTCGGGGTCACGAGCATATATGACTCCTACCTGAGGAAACCCAAAAGTAGATTGTAAAGGGGTGAAGGAAGTGATGGGATTACCCAACTCTCTGGATTTGATTTCCCCTACTGTCTTGGGGGTATTAACATGAATAGTAGATGATGAAGGGGGGGGAGATTGACTGGACTTGGGAGGTGTCCCAGACTTTCTTTTTGTTTTTTCTCCTGGATTCTCTAACTATGAGACTTCTTTGTTTTGTGAAGATCCTTCTACCCCCTATGGATTTTCCTCGATTTTTTCTTTATCCTATGTTTTATGTCTGAAGCTTGGGGGGATGTTTTCTTGTTCTGGAGGAGATGTTGTTACTTCTCCCTGCAATACCTTGGTCAAAATGATTCCTCTATGTCTCTGGAATGTTAGAAGACTGGTTTTCAAGTCAAATGATAACGTCTGCACCCTGTATAACACCTCCTCGTAGTTTTTGACCCCTTTGAAAATGTCATTGCAAGGGGATTCCTCATGTTCAAATGCTTTCATGCCACAGTGAGCCATGTGGCTTCCCATTGTTTGGTAAGGATCGTGTTTCCGATGTTCGAGATTCACCATCTTGACCTCCTCTAGAGCTGCAACTTCAACTTTGGAATGACCCAGGTTGAGTAGAGAAAACCTTCCAATCTGCATAGCAAAGACTGACCAAAACTTCTTTTGAGTTGTCTTCAATTCTATCCCAATACCACCTGTTAGTATCTGATGAGCTACTTCCCTGCACACCAGTATGTTAGGGAAGAATTTCAGAAGTACATGAGGAGGGATAGAACATCTTAAAACCCTAATATAGGAGAAATTCTTCTTAATAAACCAATCAGCGACCTTCTTGAGGTTTCCTATGATCGAATATGAAATACGGGGGGGTGATTAGCCATACAAAATTTGATGCACCGGTATCACCACGAAATGAAAAATTTCATAAAAAGAATACTTAGCATTTTCTTCCCACAACTTAGAATGATATTCATGAATAGGTTCAGCTCATGTTGGGTTCCAACTCCAATTCATCAAAGGAAAAGGAGTCATGAAACATATAGCGTCCATGATATATGCCGACACGTAAAAGGCTATTGGTCGACCATTGGATCTTGCGGTTTGATACTCCATAACCTCCTTAGCTAGGTTATCTGATAGAATTTTGTTCTAGTTGAAGCTATAGCCTTCGACTGCTTCATGTAAAAGGGGCACCCATTCTGCAGGAAAATGGGTAGAACTTTTCTTCCCGAAAATTCTATATAACATCATAGCCACATAAACCATGTACTCATTCAATGAAGTTGTAGCATAAATGTTATGGGTATCAACCATGAACTTTGTTGGGTGTCTCCACTAGTCTTTGATTATGTCGAGGTATGTTTGATCTTCCTCTATGCATTCTTTCCTTTGAAATTCGCTTACAAACTCTTTATTATAAATGTACGTAGAATTGGGAGACAATTTGCACATTACTTGTATATTCTCTGGTCTGAAAGAGTCGATGATGACCTCTTGGTTGTCCAAAATGATTCTTGTCTGCATGTATGTCCTCTCTAAATCCCAACTGATCATATCGTTGTATGTCATGAGTCGTGGGTGCGTGGCTACTTTGTGAAGTTCAGATTCTTCTATGTCCCATAGTTTGTTTTCAGAATCATCAGGAAAATTCTTGATTTCGTAGTCCAAGGTTTCAAAAATTTTCCTCCATGATTTGATGGAATCAATGGCATGCAGTGTAGTATCAGACACAACATCTCCTTCTGGGCTTGATCTTTCAATTGCTTCTTCACTTTTCTTAGGTGCCTTTCTAGGTGCCATAATGTTCGTGTTTAGAACAAATTCTTGTCGCAGAGAAAATGCATAAGTTTTCTGAATGCAATTCACTTATGATTCTAAACAATAAGAATGAAAATTCGAAGAAACCAAACCTTTAAATCTTCTTACGACGGACGTACCGAGATAGGCGATAAGACTTTAATGTTTTAATGAGGAAGATATGCCCACAGATGCGTAGTCAAGTTAAAAATATCTCTATTCATTCGTTACAGATATTACCGTATATCGATGATTTCAAACTGGAGCTTCGAAAGGACTGCTTTCAACAAACCCCAAAATGTGAAACACGAAAAGTAGTTTAGTCATTATTAATTTCGTTTTAAACTAACTTAATTCGTTTTAAACTTTGTTAGAAATTCGCGATTTCGCATTTCGAAATTTTGAGGATCCTGTATCCAAGAAGTATGTCATAAGCAAACTCCGAATCACAAAATCGTGATGGGATTGATTTAAACTCTAATGCCTCATATTAATGCTTTAAATAATTGAGGTTAGTAATTAATTTATTGTTCGAAGATTCGGGGATTGGGCATTCGAGGGTCGATGTTTTGAAAGCACTTTGACAAAGGAAAATCCGAATCGCGAAATATTAATGAATTGTTTTTTGTGTTTAAGAGTTTAATTGGTCACGATTTAAGGTTACTTTGTGGAAAGCGTGTCAGAACTTAAAACATTCATTTTATCCCTTTTTTCTTTTTTATTACTTTAATTTAAAGCCTTTTAGGGATTTCGACACCAAGACTTTGGAGTTGCTAACTAGAGATCATACTTCATGGAAAACTGAATCCCGAAACCCGAAAAATCGAGAGATTTTTTACTTTTTTTTTTTTTTTTTAGGACTAAGGGCGGCTCCATGACTAACCTAAAGTGAAGCTTCAGGTTTAAAGGGTAAAAATTAAACTTTGTGTCAACATTAGGCTCTATCTAGGGATATCGTTTCCTTGTGGGATGAGAATAACATGTAGACCAAGTGCCTTCATTGGGTAAATGGGGTCAATAATTCAAATTTGTTAAACAAACCAGGAGAAAAATCAAGGCAAGATTTTAGGATCTCTACATTTGATTTTTGAAATTCTTCAAAAATAAAACATCTGATTTTCTCGAGTTAGGTTCTCAATAGATTTCCTTTTCTGAAACTGACCTCGGATCTGTGTAAGATAATCAAAACCAAATTAACCATTCTACCAGGTTTCACCTGATTATGTTTGCATCAAGGTAAAGTAAATTTAAATGTCTCAAATTAGGGGATCCCAGAAACCTATAATGTGAATCCAGCTGAAAGAAGAAAAGTTACTAGAGCGTCTTACAATTCACTGTATAACGGCCTCATCAGATATAAAGATATTGCTTCAATGTCATCGAGCCTGTTCAGTACCCCAGTGAAGTTATCAGACTTCCCATATTGAATTTCCTTTCACCATTTCATTGCTTTTTAGCATTTAAATGTTGAGATGAGGGAAATCAATATAATGAATTTCCTTTCTTCATCTCTTTGCATTTAAAATATCACCTTACAATAGGGAAAAATCACCCCTTCTTTTTTACTTCTTTATTTTGAAAATTTTCAGTGATAACATTAGCATCAATTAAAATAATTATGTATTCATTTGTATCTCTCAGGGTAATTTAGTTTGAACTTTCAGAGAAGAATATCATACCTTGGTAACTCCTATGTTGTTGTCCAAAAAGGCTATTAATTTATTACCTTTTTCATCGAAAGACATTTAATACACTTATATGTTCCTGTCACATTTTTAGCATCTCTAGTCTCTTGGTTGGTCAACAACTTTCCTGCGCAATAAATTAGTATACTAATTGTCAGGAAATCTCATGAATCATATATATATATATATATTTGAAACTAAAAACTTACCGAAGGAAACGAAACATTGAAGTAAGTGTGAAAACAAATCGATATGTACAATAAGAGTTCAGAAACACATTATTGCATGAACTGTTTAATATGTCACCCATTTATAGGGGTGTTGAGAATGTCTCCATCGAGATTTTCTAATAAAAAAACATTTTTTCCCTTAGAAGCCAAAATCGTATATGCGCCGGACCAGATTGGATCAAACTTGTCATGTTTACCAGTGTCTTCTCTCCTGGCTTCCCATTTTAGGACCATATCGCCAGGGAGAAAATCACTATCTTTAGATTTTTGATAAAATAAGGCCTTCATGTTATCCTGATATCTCTGCAAACTTTCATTTACTTCGGCCTGATTTTGTTGAACTTCAACCAACTGGTTTATCCTACTAGTAACGTCGTTGGGTTCTTCCTTTGAATCTTGCCAAAGTTTCATTATAGTCAGAGAAATATTTATTGGTAAAATGACGTCAGTGTCATATACCATGTGAAAAGGGGAAATCCCAATTGATCTTTTGGTACTTATCCTATTATCCCATAGAGCATACTTTAAATAGATATGCCATGCTTTCTTATTTTCAATCAAAACTGTTTTTATCATGGTAATCAAACTTTTATTAGATGATTCAACTAGACCATTACCCCATGGATAGTAAGTTGTGGAGTGTCCTAATATGATGTTGTATTTTTGGTAGAAGCTTACCATGGCCATTGACATAAATGCTTGGGCATTATCAGTGACTATTTTTCGGGGACAACCAAACCTGGATAAAATATTTTCTTCTAGAAAAATGATTACTACTGAGTCGGTTTCATTTCTCGTGAGAATGGATTCCACCCATTTAGTGAAATAGTCTGTAGAAGTTAGAATCCACTTGTGTTGTGCGATGGAGTGCGGATGTATTTCTATGATGAAATCAATACCCCATTGTTGAAATGGAGCTTCGGTTTTGACCATGACTAAAGGTAAAGATGGGACTTTCTATTTTCCTATAAACAACTGACAAGGAGTACAAGTTCGGACTTTAGTGTTTACATCTGTGAATAATTTAGTCCAGTAATACCCGGCTCTTAAGATTTTATAAGCCACTTCCCGCCAATCATGGTGCCCTCCGCACACTCCCAAGTGGAATTCGTCTATAACCCTTTCTGTTTCAGCCTTGACTAAGCATCTCAACAAGAAACTCAGGGGGTCTTTCCAATACAATTTACCATCTATGATATAATATTTTATATCATGTAACTTCAGTTTCCTAATTTTAGATGGGGTTAACTCACTGGGACATTGAAGGGTCAATAGGTGAGAAACAATATCTTGATACCAGACTAAAGAAGAGAACTTGTCTTGAATCTCATTTGTGGGTGCAGTGACGTCAAGCTCATCTATTTCTAGAAATACCTCATTCTCTTGCAGCTGATTTATCCCAAGTGATTTTAGATTTGATTTTGCTAGAAATTTTTTCAAGCCCTAACCTTTGATAATTTTAGTTGGTTTGACTTCCAGGTTGAACTCCTCAATTTTATCCAGCCACCTGCCTCTTCTTTCGTCACTATCTGGCTGCACCAATATATCTTTAACATAACTTGAAGGCACATAAGCAATGATCTTTGAGTGTAATACATAGGTTCTGAATACCTTGAGATATTTTACCATTGCATACGCTTGTTTTTCCAATATGTCATATTTCATCTCAGCGTCTCTGAGGCTTCTGATAATAAAAGAAATAGGTCACTCAAAAAAAACATCATTTTTCTGTAACAATACAACTACGATTGCATGTTCGGAGGAAAAAGAGAAAATCAAAAACTCTTTTGTGTAATCTGGGCTTGCCAGGAGTAGTGCTTCACTTATTACTTTCTTGATACGTTGAAATGACGCTTTGGCTTTTTTTTTCCACTTCACCTCAGTGTTCGTTTTAAGAATATCTGTAATCAATTTTACAATTTCGGCAAAGTTAGGGATGAATCTTGTCATGAAGTTTATTTTTCCTAAAAATGACTGAATTTCTTTTACATTTCTAGGAATATTTATGGTATCTATCACCTCGACCCTTTTGGGATCAATTTTGATTCCATATCTAGACACGATATTACCCAAGAGTTTACCTTCTTTCATTGCGAAATGGGATTTCTTGGGATTAAGTGATAAACCAAATTTGCGACATTTCTCGAAAGTTTGTTTGAGGTGTGTTAGATGTTCTGCATCAGATTTAGAGAAACAATTCAGGTCATCAAGATAGATAACGACGAGCTTATATCTTTTTTGTCATGAAAGAGATATGCATGGCTCATTGTAAAGTTTCCCCTGCATTCATTAAACCAAAAGGAATTTTTTCGTACATAAAGGTACCCGAGGGGGTAGTGAATGTGTTTTTTTCTTTTTCATCTTGATGTACTGCAATTTGATTGTAACCTGAAAAACCATCAATCATAGACATTATGTTTGCTCCAACTACTTTTTCTAAAACATGGTACATCTTAGGTAATGGGTAATTTTCCTTGAGTGATGATCGATTGAGGTTTCTAAAATCTACACACATCCTATTCTCACTATTTTTCTTTCTCATTGGGACTAAATTGGCTATCCACTCTAAATATCTTAGTGGGACAATGATTTTAGTGTCCAAGAGTTTTTTTACTTCCTTTTCTAGTATCGGTAGTAGGATAGAGTTAATCTGTTTGATTTTTTTCTTGAAAGGTTTGACACTTGGTTTCAGAGGAATTTTATGTTCCATTATAGTAGTGTCATAAGTTCTCAATTCGTCATAAGATGAAGTGAAAAATTCTTTATCTTGTCTAAGCAACTCAACATACTTACATTTTATTTCAGGAGACAAATATTTGGACAATTTCACCAACCTAGGTTTTTCTTTGGTACCAATATCACAATCCTCAACCTCCTCTGGCTGAGGCTGTAAGGTAGACTTCAAAGGGATGTCATCATGATTAAATAGCCTTTACAAATGGATCAAACCCTTAGTTATCTGATTATTTTTTAAAACAAACATCCGGTGGTTAGAGATTTTATCTTAAACTCTTGGGGGTCTTCGCCCTCCTGCATGATCCAAATAGGGTCATTCTGGTTTTCTTGGTTTGCATTTGTTTAAGAAAAGTCATATATTGTCTCTAAAATTTTCCAGAGTTGTTCATCATCCTCAAAAAAATTCCAATGTTGTATGTTATTCAGTATGGAAGGCCTATGTCTCATTAGTATATGGTATTTTAATTTGAAAGCAGTGGGAGGTGTGAACATTGAAGTTTTTTTGCTTAACACATCCGCCTGTTGATTTTATGTTCTTGGAACATAATGAACATTAACAGAGGAGAAAATTTTTTCGATCAGATCCCAAACATAGTTCCTATAATATCTCAACCTAGGATGTTTGGCCTGGTATTAATGATTTACTTGTTTCATGATTAGCTGTGCATCACCAAAGACTTCCAATTTTTTAATTTTCATTCTCCTGGCATATTCCAATCCTAACACTAGGGCTTCATACTCTAATACATTGTTAGTGTGGTCAGTGTTCCATTGTAATCTATAAGAGAAAGGGATAACGAATTTGTCGTCAGGTGCCACAAAAATCACCCCAGCTCCGACCCCAAAATAAGATGAGGCGCCATCAAAAAACATCTTCCAAACATCAGTGCTATATACATCATGTTTTACTTTCTCATTTTATTTTTTATTTTCTCTACAAATTTCCTCTATACATATATCAATATTGTCATCGATAGATAAAATACAATTGCCTAAATCTTGATCAGCAATGTAAACAGGGTAGTTGTTTTTGTTATCCGGGTCACCTACCGTGAATGTTAACCTGGTTTTTTTGTACAAACGCATGAATTGTTCTCCAAAGACTGGGATCATGGCATACATCATGTCGAGTTGGAGGGATCCTACAAGCTTAGCACCCCAAGATATAGATAATAGAATACCATACTTCGGGGGTATATCAGCGACGACCACATCCATTAGAATCCCTTTCACGGGTATCTGTGCAAGATTAATGACTAAATATTTTATCATTCCTATACACTTAAATTTTCTTGAATCGAATGAATATAAATATCCATAAGGTCTAGTGATTTCAAGACCAAGTATTTCCATAATGGATTTAGGCATTACAATGTGAGAGGCTTCAGAATCTAACATGCAATTATGGAGTAAGTGATCATGCACAGTCAAAGTGATATAGAAAGGAGCGACAGTGTCTTTGTCACCTTCAAGATATGTGCCAAAAATTATGTTACGCTTGTCATCTTCTAAATTTATAACATCTTCCTGGCTTTCGTTTTCTAAAAAACTAATCATTTTAGTGATTTGTTTTCTGTAAATTGGATTTTTTGCCAATTCTACAAGTGGTATAGGGATTTTGATTTTATTTATTTCATTTTCGAGATTAAAACTTGCTATGGTTTTGTCTATCTCTATGGTTTGGACTTCTAGCCCCTCTCAGCCTTCGTTTGTAGTGAGGTTTTAGTTTCAATTACAGGGACCTCCATTTTCTGCACGTTTATGGCTGATGTTTCAGTTGGCTTTGTCTTGGTGGGTTGTGTGTTAGCGGTCTTAGTTCTTATAGTATGTTTTCAAGGCTTTTTTAAACTGAATCATCTGTTTCACCCCTCGGCAAAATATTTTTCACTGGGGGATTTTCGAGGCTCTTGTTTCTAGGCCTTATATTGTACTTTTGGTGGAGTTCGGCCATTATATCGTCTACAATTTCCTGATAGGTTGATTCTTCAATAATACCACTGTTTTTGTTATTTTGGGATCTATCTTTTGTAGTTCCATATTTTTAATAATCTTGCCTCGTTAAAAAAGGTTGTAGGCAGTCGTCGCCAAGATTATTAATGTCTTCTTATAATTCCTCAAAATCGTCCACATATTCTCCTCCTATAAAGCTTTGTCTTTTAAAGGGGGCTTGTATTTCTTTATCTTCATTTTTAATCTGTCTTGGTGGATTTTGAGGGTTAGGATTCCTTTTGAAATCCTTTCTGGGAAAGTGTTCATTCTTCGATTGATCTAGCTCCATTCTTGAGATTTTATTGGATAGCTCTTTTATCATTCTCCCCATGTCATCCATTTTGTCCTCTAAAGGTCTCCCAGATCCAGATGGTCCCCCTTGATCTCTATATCTTTTGGTTTCTTTGTTTCCAATTTCAAATTTGGTTTTCAACTTTCCTGATGTCATCATGTTTGACTCGATTTCTAAGGCATCATCTTGCATCTTGGTGAGGTCCACCGATCTCCTCTCCCTCAATAACAGGGAAAAATCAGGGTCGAAAGCTCTAGGAAAGGTTACTTTTGCTGCAAGTTGGGAGAGTTTGAACTCGGATGGAATATTATTATACAATTGATTGAACCCCTCGGTCAACTCGAGGAATGACTCAGAGTGTTTCTTTCTTAGAGCCCTGTTGGCAGCAATGATATAATTTCTATTGTTTATAAGATGCCTACACAAGATCTCTAAATTTTCATTACTCATCATGAGCATTGTCACTAAGCGACACTGGTCACTTGTCGCTTTTTACATATATTCTTTTAGATTTTTGTTTTCATGATTGTAAGCATGAAAACTTGCATCTGGAATTGACATTTTGTTTCGATTTTTTATTAAAGGAAAACTGCTCATGTGGTTTATTATAGAATTGTCATATTTTTTCTATGAACATGATTGTTCTCCTTGTTTATGACCCCTTGGTTCTAAACATGCCTTGGTTTCATAAGTGAAATACCTCCATTCATTAATATTCGATTGATTTTGATGGATTTTTGATTCATGAAACTTTGAATTATTCATTTTCTATTCGATGTACTTACCTTTGTAATCAAACTATGAATGCACGTATTATGGTTTTTAAAGTCCTCTGATCCTAGTACGTACCCAATGCCAAGGTGGCATATGAAGTATAGCATGCCATTACTCTTCTACATGGTCTCGGGCTTCATGAAGCCGCTCACACAATTAGTGATTAACACCTTGCTCGTCGTTTCAATTATCACAACAATTATTGGTAAGGCTCGGGGTTATGGATTTGTGGCTTTCTTCCAAACCCTACCTGTGTATTCTCTGTTAATTACCAGTCTGTTCAACATGGCTCCAGTGGTAAGGGTTGAGCTGAATGGCACCCAAACCCTTCTATCATATGATAACACCATGGACGATTTAGAACACAAAAGTTGGCATTTGTTCATCGAAAATTTAAGGGTTTCAATCTTCGAGTCACCAAAGAGTTTGCCTTGACCTTCGATGGCTGCAAGGAAAAGATAGTTGACGTGTAGTTATAAGTAACAGAAGAGTTCTTAATCCAAGCCACAAGTTCGCCAACTGTCAGGCAAAAATGGTTCAAGAATGCGAAAGTTGAAGAGGTCCCATGGACTTTGATGTTCACCTCACGAAAAATTACTAGTTACGATCGAGGTATGCCAGTCTCATCCTTAAAACCTAGGTGGCATGATCTACTTGCTATTGTAAAGAAATTCATTACATGTGAAGGAAGATTCAGATTATTTTTCCTATATCATCTGCGCTTGCTTATGAGTTTCATTGGCTTCCTGTTGAATATGCCCTACTTCCTTCTTAGAAGTCTGTATAAGATGGGTAAACGGTTTAGGAAACAGAGGTCAGATTCAAGTTTATTCTACCATGGGCTTATTAAAATTATCCTTGTACATCAGTTACAGTCCCAAAACGACTATTGGGATTCATTTATCATACGAAATGGTTTCAGTAACCATGAATTGGGACAGGTTGATAAGTTGATTATCGTGGAAACCCTTGTGAAACCTACCACCTCTCCCCCACCTCTCTAGGCATGTGATCTTTCCCTTAACAATGAACTCCCAAGCTACCCTAATAATATCCAACAGAACAATCGACCGGTCTCAGACCCAAAGAATTGCACTAAAATTGTTATAAAACCTACAGGGAAGAAGCATAAGGGCAGTGTCGATGTTAATTTCAAGAATAAAAGGGTTGGTCATTTGATATCACAAAGTATTTGAAATAAAATAAAACCTTGTGTAGACACAAACAACATGATTGATGTGAGTGAAGATTCAGACTCGGAAATAGAAAGATTCCTGGCTGAAGAGGACCCCGTGTCAAATGGGTTTTACCCTAACAGACCCTACAACTATGTTAACAACTTGCCTCCTGGTCTAAAGGGTAACTCAGAATTTCCTGGAATTCAACTCTGTGATAAGCCTACCATTCACATGGAGGATTCATCGACCCATAATGTTGTTCATGCACACTCTTTACAGTCACAGTGTGAGGTATGCCGATCTTGGATAGACAAGTATTATACCGATGTTCCACTGCTACAGTCACAACTTAAATCTTTAAAAGACCAAGTAGATATGTTGACAAACGAGAACAATAGACTCCAATCCATAACCCAAGCAAAGGAGAAACACCTAAAAGCTACAGGATCTGTTATTTTCAAAAATGTAGAGGTAGCCACAAGTATCATAAATTCCAAAGTTACTTGACATGTTTCGGTTTGTGATTTGAGGTATGAATTAGTTAGCGTAATCATTTGTTGTTTTTAGAGTAGGATATTTGATTTGATTAGATAAACTGTTTTTATTATTAGAATTAGTTTCTGTTATTTTTTTAAGATTGCATGTGGTATTTTAACTAGCTATAGAATCGTAATATTCTGTAGCCAGTTAAGAAAATTTGAATTGTTTGATTTCATGATTGAAGACATATCTGAAATCTTCTTATTTTCATTTATTTTCAGGAAGATTAAGGATTCCATGATTTCTAAGATTATAGGAGACACTTCTGAAGATATCCCAGCCATATCTGTTATCCATTTTGATAGAAAAAATTGGACTCTTGATAGTTTTGATATCTCGTGAAATCAGGGAGGTTGCATCCCCCATATTTTGAAACATATTTGATATTATCAACAGGAAACAATTTTGTTTCCTGGAACCTATATAAGCATGTTATTTTTTAAACATAGGATCATCTCAGCCTAGGGCAAGACTATGGATTTTTCATTTACAGACTTGAATGGAATATAATACTCGTCACATCTTTAGCTTTTTCGTATTGTGGTTTTATTCAAGTATTGTTTATTTCAATTTGTAAATAGATTATGATTGCTTTCGCTGTCATGGTTTAATACAAGTTGGTATGATAAAATTTTATATATTATCAATGTTTCATGTTCCATATTTAACACACAATAATCATTTGTTCAAACTTGAATTAAGAGATTTATCTTTATCTTTGATTGAACGTTTATACACAAGTTCTCACAACAAGATTTATCTTATTGTGGCTACTTGTAAAATTATGAGATTGTTGTGATCGTATCTCTTATGTGTTCTATCATTCGAATTCCATCACTATCGCTTCATATTTATTGGAAGCGATCTCAAAATCTGTAGCAGGTTTTACTCATTAGATAAAGGTGGCTAAATGTTACATAAAGGACAAGATATTGGATGTGATAACAGGTCAGTTTGTTTGTCTTATTTCATTAGTTTAAGGAATACAGAATTTTCTTGTAGTTAAAATATTTTCTACTATCTGTTATTTCTATTTGGAATTAGACATTTCGATATTTGATTTCCTGAGCATAAACATTTAAGAAAATAAATCAAAAAGATTAGATAGTAATTTCATTATAGTTTGAAAGAGCAATTTACATTTAATTTTCACGAATTTAGATTAAAATTCGTAATTTGTATATTTTGTATATATATTATAAATAGAACTATTGTATATACAAATTGTACACACACACACACACACACACACACATATATAGTTAATTGTACTTAGAAATTTTAGTAATTTGTTATTTATTAGGTTAGTGTTTTTCCTTTCGTTATTTTTGTTTTTTTCTTTTTTCTTTCTTTAGGAATTAGATCAGCTAAGGGAGCTGCAAAACCCGCTAGGGTGATTTAATCCAAATGGATTGGGTTAATTAGACAACCCTGGACCGGACTCACTCTTCCAGTTGATGGATGGTCAATTTCGCCCGTCAACAAATGGCGCTAGAAGGAGGGCCTGAAAACTATTGATGGAACGTGGAGGTCGCAAGACTCCTCCCCCACACACCCGCTCACCTGTAGTGACAAGAAGTCATTATGACGACATTATTGTCTCCCAAACAACAACCATATCCAATGATATTCCACAAACAGTTGTTGAACCAGCAACACCAAACCCCACAGGATTTGACATTCAAGAAATTGTCCGTCAATCCCTCATAAGAACACACAGTGCCTTAGCCCATATCAGACAACCAGTTCGACCTTTGAAGCAACCATTAGACTTCTCTGATATAAGTGAACAACTCAGAGGTATTGATCTCACTTTAAATCCTACGGATCCAGATCATATCTTCACTCCTGCAGCAGGAGGATCTGGTATTCCACCATCACCACCACCTTCATCTCCTTCTTATTCAGGAGGAGAGTCATCTGACCAAGGCAACTCTTCATCTTAGCCTTCAACACCACCCACACCTATGGAAAATCTAAATAATCCTGCCATACCTTGGCTCGACCAAGATGCAGTGGCCATACCTGGGCCCCAACATCCTTTACCTAAACACCTGGAGAAATGGCTCCCTAAATTTGACCCAGACTCTAAGCAGATCGCTGAAGATCACATCAAAAAGTTTATGCTAGCCATTAGAGTCCGTAGTGTTGAGCATGAATATGTAGTCTGTAGATTGTTTCCCTACACCTTTGAAGGCAATGCCTCTACCTGTTACTTTTCCCAACAGCCCCACACCATCGTGTCATGGGACAAATTTGAGTCATGTTTCCTTGAGAAGTTCGGAGACGACAAGTCTCCTGATGTTATAGTCATGGAGATTTCTAGTTTGAAAATGAGCCCCAAAGAAAATATCAAAGACTTTAATCAAAGGTTCTTGACACTAAAGAACCGAATCCCCACGGATTTGATGCCTGCCAAAAATCTTGTTGTAGCGTACTACATGAAAGCCTTGCATCAAAACATAGCCATTTGGGTTAAGAGGTCCAAAAATGCCACATTGTTAGAAGCCTTCGAAGAGGCAATTCAAATCGAGAAAGATATTCTCAGCTTAAAATATTGTACCTCTAACGAATTAGAAAACCCCTCATCCTCCAAGAAGAAAATCGAAATCCTTCCAAGACCTCTCTAAAACAAAGCCCACCTGGAAAATTCGGATCTAGAAAACTTGCAGAAATTTGTTCAGAAGTTATCCAATCAGGTTATAGATTTAAAAAGATCAGTTGAAGAAGCTTCTTCAAGAAAAGGGCCTTATAAACCCCCTTTCAGGAAGCCTTTTCCCACAAACCGACCGAACCCAACTTCTGAAACTTAGAAATCTTACAGTTTGCTATCCAGACGATTCTAGAGGCACATGATAACTTAGTGCCCACAGAAATTCTTGAAGAAGTAGTTGAACAAGAGACTGTAGAAGAAGAGGAACCCTCTCCAAACATTTTCAGACATTTTTCAGATAGCATTTTTTAGGCTAATTTTGAAACAATGCATCCTTACAACACTAGGAGCAAAACAACAAACAAGCCTTCTTCTGAAACTGCAACTACTGTACCTCCAAAACAGTCCAAGTCAGTTGAAAGTAAACAAAATTCATTAGCCCCAAGTTTATAATATGATTTGATTGAGGATCTAAAGAAACTTATGGCTAAAATTTCTATTTACGAATTATTAAAATTCCCTTTTCTGTTGCAAAAGATGTTGCAGAATATTGCAGAAAACAGCAAGAACGACAATCCGAACAACAATAAAATTACTAAAAACAACACCAAAACACCTCAAAAGGTCTCCGCCAAAATGACATTTGAGACTCAAGATAAAAGAAACCTTTCTATAAATAATGTAACAAATGTAGATAAACCAGTCTCAGAGGCTGCGATTAAAAAACAACAAACTTCTACTGTTAATACTCGCAAAAATGTCCCTCCATTTTTGTTGCTTTTGAAATTTTCAATAGGAATGTGCATAACTGCATGGTAGATTCAGGTGCATCATCTGATGTAATTCCTTGGTCTGTCTGTCAAAAGATCAATGCCGAAGTTCAACCATCCATCTTGAAAACTATCCAGCTTGATCGAACTAGTGTTAAAGTGATAGGCGAATTAAGAAATGTGCGTATAAGATTGTCGTCTAATCCTAAAGTTCATCAAGTGATTGATATTATTGTTGTAGATATCCCAGAAATTTATGGTTTGTTTTTAAGTAGAGATTGGTTAGAACAATTGCATGGCTATTTTGCAACGGATTGGTCTCACTTGTGGTTGCCCAAGAATGGAAAGCCTAACAGAATCAAGGTAAATTGTGAACGTTATCTCAAGTTCACGGTAACTGATTTAAATGATCCCAATGAATCATTCACTCCTTCTGCCAATTCACTTGAAATACAGGGGATGGATATGTTTTTCAGCAATTTCATGGATGAAACTTCCACCATCACTGACCCGGAACAACAATCTGAAATTAAGACATGCACATAGTCTACAACCTTCTCTTAGTGGTCACATGCAACCGACGAAAATCAAATATGGTCTCTGTACTTTGATGGGTAAAAATATAAGGAAGGAGATGGCGCAGGGTGCATGCTCATCAATCCAACAGGTAATAAGATTCTGATTTCTTTCCGGTTATAATTCGAATGTATGAACAACATGGCCGAATATGAGGCACTCCTGCAAGGCCTCAAAAAAACATTAGATATGAACATTCAAAATTTGATTTTTTTTTGTGATTCAGAAATCGTGGTTAGACAGGTAAAAAATTCTATCCATTGTTTATCTCCGCACCTTAAAATCTATCAGACTGAGGTATGGAATTTGATGAACAATTTTTCCGCATTTAACATAAATTCTATTCCTAGATTGAATAATTCATAAGCTGATTTGTTAGCTAACGTCACTTCAAAAAAATTTCCTGCAGAAGGCTTGTCTCTGAATGCATTTTCTGTCGAACTATTGTTCAGACCGTCCATTCTAGACAACATCACGAATTGGAGAGTTTTCAGTGACGATCAACAAATTATAAGTTTTATGCATATGGAAGAAACTTTCCAGGATGCGGTGATCGACGAAGGCACCCATGACGAAAATCTTCGCGATTTTATGGTAATACCTGATCCAAGATCCCCGAAATCTACATCGAATATGGTAAACTCTATCCCAAAATATGTGGTTAGATTAGAAATTTTTTATGTTCTTCACGACAAGTTTAGAAAATCAGTGAACTGTAAAATGAATAGTTCCTCCTTGACACATGAAAAAGTAAATTTGGGAACTAAAGACAACCCACAGTGCATTAATTTAGGGTTGGGGTGTTCTGAGCAAGAAAAGGTAGCATTTATTAAGTTGTTTAAGGAATTCAAAAATGTTTTTGCCTAGATGTACGACGACCTAAAAACCTTTGATCCTAACATCATACAACACATTATTTCGATGAAACCCCAGACCCAACCTTTTCAACAAAAGTTAAGGAAAATGCACCCAAAGCTCGAACCAACGGTCAAGAAGGAATTAAACAAACTCCTAAACACTAAAATAATCTTCCCAGTTAGGCACATGTAATGGGTCTCTAATCTTGTTCCTGTGAGGAAGAAGAGTGGTGAAATCCGACAATGTGTCGATTTCTGAAATTTAAACCGAGCGTCTGATAAAGATAACTACCCGGTCCCTCCCATGGAAAAGATCCTTCAATAGGTATCTGGCTCCGAAAGATTATCCTTGCTGGATGGTTTTTCAGGGTATAACCAAGTCCTTATGTCTCCTCCAGACCAACGCAAAACCACCTTCCGTACTCCATGGGGTACCTATGCTTATAGGAAAATGCCCTTTGGGCTCATAAATGTCGGTGCCACTTTTCAGAGAGTGATGGATATTGCTTTCCATGGTTTAATCAATCAATCTATAGTAGTTTACTTAGATTACGTCACCATCTTTTCAAAAAATAAAGAAGATTATCTAGCCCACCTAAGGTCTGTTCTGCAGCGATGTCGTAAGTACAGTATTTCTTTGAATGTTAAAAAATCTATCTTCGCAGTAGAACAAGGTAAACTCCTTGGATTCATTGTATCAAGTGAAGGGATGGTTATTGACCCTGAAAGAACCCAAGTCATTTCAAAACTTCCCCCTTCCTCGTCAAAAAAGTCCATGGAATCCTTCTTAGGATATATAAACTTTGTTAGGAGATTCTTCCCCATCTTTTCGGAAATGGTGAAGCCATTACAAAACTTAATAAAAAAAGATGTACAGTACCATTGGGGACCCTTAGAAAGTCAAGCTTTTGATTCAATAAAAAAGGCCATAGTAGACGCTCATTCTCTAATGAGTCCTGATTTTTCGTGAGACTTCAGAGATTCATGTTTGCCTCTGATCGGTCTTATGTTGTTGTCCTAACTCAAAAGAATGCTGAAAAAAATGAAGTCCCAATTGATTTTATGAGCTCATCCTTCAAGGGATCAGAACTAAATTACCCAGCAGTAGATCAACAAGATTATGTTGTTTTTAAAGCAGTAAAACACTTTCAATCTTATCTGTTGAAATCCAGGACGAAAATTATTGTCCCTTACCCTGCTGTCAGAAATTTGTTAGTGCAGAAAGAACTGGGTGAAAAAAGGGCTAACTGGGTCACGTCCTTACAAGAATACGACCTAGAAATCACCCCAACACAAATTGTTAGAGGCCAAGGTTTATGTAATTTGGTTACTGATTCATCTACAGAACAGCAGGATGAAAATGATATGTTAATTTCAGATCAGCATAATCAAAATCAAATCTGTTGTACACAAAACCTTACTAGTCCTTGGTATGATGACATCAAGTTTTATCTTATGCATAGATCAGCTCCCCAACACCTTGACCCGAAAAAGAGTAGAGCATTAAGGTTAAAGTCTGCTTCATTTCAGCTAGTAAACGATATTTTGGTTCGCCAAAATTTTGATGGGATACTAATGCACTGTCTTGAAAAAGATGAAGCAGAAAAAGGTCTTATTGGAATTACAAGCAAGAGAAGCTGGTGGGATTTTTGGTGGAGACACCACTGCCCACAAAGTATTAAGGGCAGGATATTACTAGCCCACCCTTTTCAGAGACGCCCATACTTTGTGTCGCAAATGTGTAATCTATCAAAAGGCATCTGGACGCATATAGAAACCAGCTTTCCCACTGCAACCAGTTTCGGTAGACCACCCTTTTCAGCAGTGGATCTTGGATATTATAGGTCCAATCAATATTGCATCCTCACAACAACATAAATACATCATAACAACCACATATTATTTCACTAGATGGTCTGAGGCTGCCCCATTAAAAGCTGTAAATACTAGTCAAGTAATATCCTTCTTGAATTCAAATATTATTACTCGTTTTGGTATTCCTGAATGCTTGGTATTTGACAATTCCTCTTATTTTTCATCTCTTGAAATGAATGATTTTTATTTAGGAAAGGGAATAAAATTAAAGTACTTTTCCAGCTATTACCCTCAGGGAAACGATTTGGCGGAATCAACTAATAAAAACCTGAGTAAATTATCAAGAGAATTGTTTCCGAGAATCATAAAAATTGGCATAAAGCACTTTTTAATGCAATCTGGGCTGACAGGGTAACCCCTAAAGTTGTTGTAGGAAATTCCCCATTTTTTCTCGTTTACGGCAGGGAAGTGATTCTTCCACCGCATATCCTTATTCCATCCCTTCAGTTATCGTAGAAGGTGCAAGAAGAAAAATTCCCCCCCCTGGAGAGTCGAATTAACGCTTTGTTAAAATTAGAGGAAGTAAGGGTGCAAGAAAAATGAAAATTGGATCAACATCAACTCATTGTTAAAAATTGGTTTGATTCTAATTCTGCCTCTGACAAAAATTTTGAGGTAGGGGACCTTGTCCTAAAATGGGACAAACTACATGACGGAAAAGGAGAGGATACTAAGTTTCAGAACTTGTGGTTAGGACCATTTTTATTTGCTGAGAAATTGGGTCCCAGTTCCTTTCGCCTACAGAGTCTAGAGGGACAGCCAGACACCTTCCCGGTGAATGGCCAAGCTCTAAAAAGATACTTTACCTGATGACTCATCTAAGCACCCCTTGTAAACATTTTTTGTTTTTGTTTTCTTTGTTGTTTGCTTTTCTTTTCTGGGTTATTTTTATTTTCTTTTCTGATGGCCAGTCTTTCTTTTTGAAACACACATGCATGCATCACGGACCAGTTCAGAAAAAAATAACAGAAACATTTCCCTCCAAAATGACTGCTGAAAGTTGTTTAAACATCAATTGTGGTATTTCTCTGAGAATGCAGCCCTGCTAAAATGACTTGTTGTTTTAAAAGCGTCTTCTTGATTTCAATCTGCAATTGAAGGCACTCACGATCATCTATAAAAATTCTTTTACATTGTCTCTATTCTTTAAGAGGACAACTCAATGATGTCTCCCTATTCTTGAAAGTCTATTTTATTAGTAAATGATTTCCAAATATTAATGAAGGACAACTGAATGAATTTTTTTTTTCTCTCAAGGTCTGTGACATATTAAGACACAGAAAAACTAGAATTTTCAACGTCACCCTGCTCTATTAAATATCTTTAAAAACTAATTAAATCTTCAGAGAGCTGTGGGATGTGCTTGTAAACCCGTTGGGACACTGAACAGGTCTGCTGAAAGTGGGTAAATGCATGCATGACTCCAAGATAACTTCGCCAGGGTACTGAACAGGCCCGCTGGCAGCAAAGAAATGTCAGGTAAAAGAAAATTCTCAGATGTGCATTTTGTTTTGACCTCAAATATCTTTCGTTATGATCTGGAATTTCTTGATAGGATGCAAATATCTAAGTGGGTTAATTGACATCCCTGTCGAGGCTATGGACGCCTGCTGGAAGCAACGGCCCTGTCAACACTATTGAAGATTTTAACCTTAACATCATGACTCCCTTTTGTTAAGATTGTCATCAGTTTTCGTCTCTCTAAAGATAATAGTTGTTTGAAACTGGAATGCATCATTATTATTTCCGATGCTCAAACAGTTTTTCGGTTGTTTTCCATTTGAATTTTTCTCTGATTATCCTAATCTGAACTCGTTCATTTGGCAGAGATAACTGCTTCTCCCAGCGTTTCTCCATTGTTGGCAACAATGATATAATTTCTATTGTTTGTAAGCTGCCTACACAGGATCTCTAAATTTTCATTACTCGTCATGAGCATTGTCACTAAACAACACTGGTCACTTGTCGCTTTTTACATATCTTCTTTTAGATTTTTGTTTTCATGACTGTAAGCATGAAAACTCGCAGCTGGAATTGACATTTTGTTTTGATTTTTGATTAAAGGAAAACTGCTCATGTGGTTTATTATAGAATTGTCATATTTTTTCTATGAACATGATTGTTCTCCTTGTTTATGTGATCCGAAATCGGATCCAGAAGCCTGACAGGGCTTGAAAAATGCTCAAAAATGAAAGTGCTCGGAATGTGACGAAACCTTTGCCATTGCGTCCATCTCGTCTTCCTAATTTCGATGGTATATTTACTTTGTCAAATGGGCTTCGTATGGAGAAGATATCGCATTCTATCCGAAAAGTCAAATAGGTAAAAAAAGGGATGACTGTACAGTTCGTACAGTCCACGTGTCATGCTGACTGTGCAGACCGTACGGTCCGTACAGGTGATGTGGAAGCTCCAGCAGATGACATGTGATAGCCTCAGGTGACGACACGTGGCAGAGTGTGACAGGTCGGTTTGGCGTACGGATGGACCAATCCAGAGGTGACACGTGTCACCACTGTAAGGGTGACACATGGCACGGGTGACGTCAACAGCTGACGTGGCAGACTGACAGGTGGAATTACGGTAGTTGACAAGTGGCAAGTGACGTGGGCCAATCAATGGTTGACAAGTGTCATGGTTTGGTTGGTTGTAGAGGTGCCACATGGCCTAGTCAAAGGCTGCCACGTGGCACCCCGTAATTGGCTGTTGTGTTTTGGTAAAATTATTATGGCATGGTCAGGGGTTGAACCCGCAACCTCCCCGGTGGGCAGTGGACTGGAGGGGCTGGGCTAACCGCCCACCCCCATGGTGGTTCTTGTTAACCATTCGGCGCAACTTGTATTTAAGTTTGGATGGAAGGTTTGTCGACAGGGAAAAGGGTCGGGGCTTAGCCCTAGCCCTTGGCACGAAAACAAATAACATGACCATTCCATAAAACCGACGGTGCGGGCACCGTGTGTGACAATTGGGTGGTTTGTTAGCTCAGATCACCCGATAGAACTGGGGTCTATCCCTCAAATAATGGCGCAGGAGGTTATACGGTTAAACCAAGAGGCATATGAATACGCCAACAGGACCAGGAGCTAGCGCGAAAAGGGGTGGCCAACGCTTAGCCTTTGGGCTAGCGCATGGACACATGGCACGATATGAACACGCCAAAAGGAGCGCGTGCCCAGGGGAAGGGGGATAGTGCCCTGATTAGTTATAAAGTGGGTTTTTATACCTATAATTTGGTTTTTTTATTGTTAAACAACCTATTTTTAATTAATTTTCTCCATTTTTGGGAGTTATTGGGCATTTATGGAGCCTAAATTTTAGGAGGAAGTTGGAGGTGAGAAACCAACTTCCAAGATATATAACCCAGGCCTGTTTGAGGCCATAGGGGGGCATTCAGAGCAGAATTATACTGAGGATAAGCCAAGCCAAAGCCATTTTGAGACATAGAAGCTTTTGAGGAGGAGACGTTGTCGGACCATTTCTGGGAGCTCCGGATGTCCGTTTTGCGTGCCGTTTTCTTTGCAAGATTCTTGAGATCTGGAAGAACATGACCAGATCAGTATTGTAGCCATTTGGAATTGCAGTGATGTACTTTTGAGCATTTGAACAGAAATAAAGAAGCCTCCCCCACAGAGAAAAAGGCCCAGAGACATAGGCAAAGTTGTGTCGAACTCCGTTATCAATTTGCGTGTTATGGTTTTCTGTCTTTTATTGCATTTCAGATCTGCACATATGTATATGGCTGTTATAATTCCTCTTCTTTCCTCATTCTTCACTAAGTTTTCTCAAATGGTTAATTAATGCATGCAAAATTAA
>JZKD02S2203713.1:206696-217274 GCA_000966675.3 Picea glauca
CATGCAACAAACCAATAATTGTTTCAAATGAAGTAATTGATCTTAAGCAAGAATAAGACATGGTTGTTGAATGGAAAATCAATCATAAGTTGCTTCAAGATAAGCTCATGTCATGCAGATATTTCAAATATATCGATTCATTTGCAGTCATCTTTTTTATGATGTCATTAGCAATGTTTTCTACATGGATGATAGTAGCTTCAATAAGATGTAATAGGGTTCAAATGGCTAACAATATACTGTCAGTTGTCATGATTGTGTTACAGTTGATCTTGATGAGACAGGTGCACAGGACAGAGTTCAGAGACAGAGAGTAAGTCGGGTGGCCTATCCCGAGCTTGTTGACTAGTCAGTAACCTTTTGGGGACCAAAAGGTCTTATTGTGGGGAGGTGTGATCCGAAATCAGATCCAGAAGCCTGACAGGGCTTGAAAAATGCTCAAAAATGAAAGTGCTCGGAATGTGATGAAACCTGTGCCATTGCGTCCGTCTCGTCTTCCTGATTCGGGCAGTATATTTACTTTGTCAAACGGGCTCCGTATGGATAAGATATCGCATTATGTCTGAAAAGTCAAACAGGTAAAAAAAGGGATGATTGTATAGTCCGTACAGTCCACGTGTCCTGCTGACTGTGCAGACCATACGGTCCGTATAGATGACATGGAAGCTCCAGCAGATGACATGTGGTAGCCTTAGGTGACGACACGTGGCAAAGTGTGACAGGTCGGTTTGGTGTACGGATGGACCAATCTGGAGGTGACACGTGTCACCACTATAAGGGTGACATGTGGCACGAGTGACGTCAACAGCTGACGTGGCAGACTGACAGGTGGAAGTATGGTGGTTGACAAGTGGCAAGTGACGTGGGCCAATCAGTGGTTGACAAGTGTCATGCTTTGGTTGGTTGTAGAGGTGCCACGTGGCCCAGTCAAAGGTTGTCACGTGGCACCCCGAAATTAGTTGTTGTGTTTTGGTAAAATTATTATGGCATGGTCAGGGGTCGAACCCGCGACCTCCCCGGTGGGCAGTGGACTGGCGGGGCTGGGCTAACTTCCCGCCCCCATGGTGGTTCTTGTTAACTATTCAGCGCAACTTGTATTTAAGTTTGGATGGAAGGTTTGTCGGCGGGGAAAAGGGTCGGGGCTTAGCCCCAACCCTCGACACGAAAACAAATAACATGACCATTCCATAAAACCAATGGCGCGGGCACCGTGTGCGACAGTTGGGTGGTTTGTTAGCTCAGATCCCGGTCACATCTGCCACCCAATAGAACTAGGGGCTATCCCTCAAATAATGGCATGGGAGGTTATACGGTTAAACCACGGGGCATATGAATACGCCAATAGGACCGGGAGCTAGCGCAAAAAGGGGTGGCCAACGCTTAGCCTTTGGGCTAGCGCGTGGCCACATGGCACGATATGACCACGCCAAAAGGAGCGCGCACCCAGGGGAAGGGGGCTAGTTCTTGAATTAGTTATAAAGTGGGTTTGTATACCTATAAATTGGTTTTTTTATTGTTAAACAACCTATTTTTAATTAATTTTCTCCATTTTTGGGAGTTATTGGGCATTTATGGAGCCTAAATTTTAGGAGGAAGTTGGAGGTGAGCAACCAACTTCCAAGCTATATAACCCAGGCCTGTTTGAGGCAATAGGGGGGCATTCAGAGCAGAATTATGCTGAGGAGAAGCCAAGCCAAAGCCATTTTGAGGCAGGGAAGATTTTGAGGAGGAGACGTTGTTGGACCATTTCTGGGAGCTCCGGACGTCCGTTTTACGTGTCGATTTCTTTGCAGGGTTCTTGAGATCTGGAAGAACATGACCCGATCAGTCTTGTAGCCATTTGGCATTACAGTGATGTACTTTTGAGCATTTGAACAGAAATAAAGAAGCCTCCCCCACAGAGAAAAAGGCCCGGAGACATAGGCAAAGAAGTGTCGAACTCTTTTATCAATCTGTGTGTTATGGTTTGTTGTCTTTTACTTCATTTCAGATCTACACATATGTATATGGCTGTTATAATTCCTCTTCTTTCCTCATTCTTCACTAAGTTTTCTCAAATGGTTAATTAATGCATGCAAAATTAAAACTCAACCATAGTCATTAAAAGATCCTACGGGTCATTATGACCCCTTGGTTCTAAACATGCCTTGGTTGCATAAGTGAAAGACCTCCATTCATTAATATTTGATTGATTTTGATGGATTTTTGATTCATGAAACTTTGAATTATTCATTTTTTATTCGATGTACTTACCTTTGTAATCAAACTATTAATGCGCGTATTATGGTTTTTAAAGTGCTCTGATCCTAGCACGTACCCAATGCCAAGGTGGCATACAAAGTACAACATGCCATTACTCTTCTGCATGGTCTCAGGCTTCACGAAGCCGCTCACACACTTAGTGATTAACACCCTGCCCGTTGTTTCAATTATCACAACAAGTATTGGTAAGCCTCGGGGTTATGGCTCTATGGATTTCTTCCAAACCCTACCTGTGTATTCTCTGTTAATTACCAATCTATTCAACATGGCTCCAGTGGTAAGGGTCGAGCCAAATGGCACCCAAACCCTACTATCATATGATAACGCCAGGGACGATTTAGAAAGGAACGATTGGCATTTGTTCATTGAAAAATTTAAGGGTTTCAATCTTTGAGTTGCCCAAGAGTTTGCCTTGACCTGCGATGGTTGTAGGGAAAAGATAGCTGACATGCAGTTAGAAGTAACAAAAGAGTTCTTAATCCAAGCCATGGGTTTGCTAGCTGTCAGGAAAAAATGGTTCAAGAATGCGAAAGTTGAAGAGGTCCCCTAGACTTTGATGTTCACCTCATGAAAAATTACTAGTTGTGATCGAGTTATGCCAGTCTCATCCTTAAAACCTAGGTGGCATGATCTACTTGTTATTGTGAAGAAATTCATTACGTGTGAAGGAAGATTTGGATTATTTTTCCTATATCATCTAGGCTTGATTATGAGTTTCATTAGTTTCCCATTGAATATGCCCTACTTCCTTCTTAGAAGTTTGTATAAGATGGGTAAACGATTTAGGAAACAGAGGTCAGATTCAAGTTTATTCCACCATGGTCTTATTAAAATTATCCTTGTACACCAATTACAGTCCCAAAATGACTGTTGGGATTCATTTATCATACGAAATGGTTTCGGTAACCATGAATTGGGACAGGTTGATAAGCCGGTTGTCATGGAAACCCTCGTGAAACCTACCGCCTCTCCCCCACTGCTCCAAGCCTGTGATCTTTCCCTTAACAATGAACTCCCAAGCTACCCTAATGTTATCCAACAGAACAATCGACCGGTCTCAGACCCAAATAATTGCACTAAAATTGTTATAAAACCTACAGGGAAGATGCACAAGGGCAGTGTCGATGTTAATTTCAAGAATAAAAGTCCTGGTCATTTGATTTCACGAAGTGTTTGAAAGAAAATCAAACCCTATGCAGACACAAACAACACAATTGATGTGAGTGAAGATTCAGACTCGAAAATCAAAAGATTCTTGGAAGAAGAGGACCTCGTGTCATATGGGTTTTATCCTGACAGACCCTATGACTATGTTAAAAACTTGCCTCCTTGTCTAAAGGGTAACTCAGAATTTCCTACCATTCAACTCTCTGATATGCCTACCATTCACATGGAGGATTCACCGACCCATAATGTTTTTCATGCACACTCTTTACAATTGCAGTGTGAGGTATGCCGATCTTGGATAGACAAGTATTATACCATGTTCCACTGCTATAGTCACGACTTAAATATTTAAAAGACCAAGTGGATATGTTGAAAAACGAGAACAATAGACTCCAATCCATAACCCAAGCAAAGGAGAAACACCTAAAAACTACAGGATCTGTCATTTTCAAAAATGTAGAGGCAACCACAGCTATCATAAATTCCAAAGTTTCTTGACATGATTCGGTTTGTGATTTGAGGTATGAATTAGTTAGCATAATCATTTGTTGTTTTTAGAGTAGGATATTTGATTTGATTAGACAAACTGTTTTTATTATTAGAATTAGTTTCTTTTATTTTTTTAAGATTGTATGTGCTATTTTAACTAGATATAGAATCGTAATATTCTGTAGCCAGTTAAGAAAATTCAAATTGTTTGATTTGATGATTGAAGACATATCTGAAATCTTCTTATTTTCATTTATTTTCAGGAAGATTAAGGAGTCCATGATTTCTAAGATGATAGGAGACACTTCTGAATATCTCCCATCCATATCTATTATCCATTTTGATAGACAAAATTAGACTCTTGATAGTTTTGATATCTAGTGAAATCAGGGAGGTTGCATCCCCCATATTTTGAAACAGATTTGATATTATCAACAAGAAACAGTTTTGTTTCTTGGAACCTATATAAGCATGTTATTTTATAAACATGGGATCATCTCATCCTAGGGAAAGACTATGGATTTTTCATTTACAGACTTGAATGGAATATGATACTCGTCACAGCTTTAGCTTTTTCGTATTGTGGTTTTATTCAAGTCATGTTTATTTCAATTTGTAAATAGATTATGATTGCTTTTGCTGTCATGGTTTACTACAAGATGGTATGATAAAAGTTTATATATTATCCATGTTTCATGTTCCATATTTAACACACAGTAATCATTCGTTGAAACTTGAATTAAGAGATTTATCTTTATCTTTGATTGAACGTTTATACGCAAGTTCTCACAACAAGATTTATCTTATTGTGGTTGCTTGTAAAATTATGAGATTGTTGTGATTGTATCTCTTATGTGTTCTATCATTCGAATTCCATCACTATCGCTTCATATTTATTGGGAGTGATCTCAAAATCTGTAGCAGGTTTTACTCATCAGATAAAGGTGGTTGAACATTACATAAAGGACAAGATATTGGATGCGATAACAGGTCAATTTGTTTGTCTGATTTCATTAGTTTAAGGAATATAGAATTTTCTTGTAGTCAAAATATTTTCTACTATCTGTTATTTCTATTTGCAGGTAGACATTTTGATATTTGATTTCCTGAGCATAAACATTTAAGAAAATAAATTAGAAAGATTAGATAGTAATTTCATTATAGTTTGAAAGAGCAATTTACATTCGATTTTCACGAATTTAGATTAAAATTCGTAATTTGTATATTTTGTATATATATATTGTAAATAGAACTATTGTATATACAAATTGTACATATATATATATATATATATAGTTAATTGTACTTAGAAATTTTAGTAATTTGTTATTTATTAGGTTAGTTTTCTTCCTTTCGTTATTTTTGTTTTTTTGTTTTTTCTTTCTTTAGGACTTAGATCGGCTAACGGAGACGCTAAACCCATCAGGGTGTGTTAATCCAAATGGCTTGGGTTAATTAGACAACCCTGAACTGGACTCACTCTTCCATTTGACGGACTGTCAATTTCACCCGTCAACAAGCCCCAAATTCAGTTAGATAATAAATATGGTCTTTCCTTTCCCCCCACTATCTAATAAAATCATTTTCAAGTTCCATATAAGACAGTATATATCCTGCTTCTAGGCCTCGAAACCAGGTTCTTACCTGTCCTTCAAAAGTATGAACCAAGAGTCTCGAATAAACATCTTCATGCTCGAGTCCAAGGATATCGACGAATTGGTCAAAGAAATTGATGTGTTCAACTGGAGTCAAATCACCTTCTCCTGTGAATTTCAAAATATTCTTCATGTAGATTTCAGGTAAGTCATGTAGGGGGACTGGGAGGACCAAAGGGGAATATCTAGCATCCACCTTTGCAAAGATTCTAGGGGGTGGTACTTGGTCGTCTTCTCCTCCTCCTGCGACAATACCTCCAGCAGCGCCTCCTCCGGCTGCAACCATTGATGATTTAGAGTTTTTTTCTTGGAGACTATGAAGAAGGGTTTTAGGAAAATGGTTATCAAGGGACAGGAAAATCAAGGAAGGGGAACTAGGGAAAAATGGACTAGTTTCTTCAAACTCATAGGGTGAATATAAAGGAGAGTCAACAGGAGTTGTGTCGAGAAAAATAGGATGATCGTAGGAGTTCTGAGAGATAGGAAAATGAACTTCATGAAGTGAAGAAGTGTCTATCAAAGTGGGAAATGATACAGATCTTTTACCTCTATTGGTGAAAGAAACGGTTTGGAAAATTTTAGTTTTAAAAATAGGTGAGACAAAACCAGGCTCAAGGGTTGTAGTCTTATTCGTATGTAACCCCCCGCAAGGAGGTGGGGTATTAAATCCTTCGAAAATACCTCTAGTGTTCGAATCTATAATTTTAGTTTGATAAAACCTATTTTCCGATGATAGAGTCGGTTTAAGATATCTTCTTGATTTTAAAAATTTTATGGATCAGGAACAGGCGAAGTGTGTTTGTTGTCTGGGTTTTTCCTAGTATTCTTTCAGTTAAAAGCCAGTTTATTTATCGTGGAGTCACCAAGTGAAAGATAAAGGTATCCTTATAAGGTTTTAAATATTTGTTCACTATCAAAGATAGAAAGTGCCAATGTCATTCTTCCTAGTGAAAAGATTCATTTCTTTGTTCCCCAACAACGACGCCAAAAATATATTGTTCCTAAGTTTGTACTTTAAGGATCTAAAGTACACCGTCAAGGAATATAACAAGATAGAGAAAGATAAGGATAAAAGGAAAGTTATATGAAAAGGGATATTGATGGTTCCTTATCGGTCTTTATCTAGCTTCCCAATTTTCCTAGATACTAATGTCTCTTTCAATTACTGTCCATGAACATTCTAACTCAACCCGGTTATTTGTTGTCTGTAGGATGGTGTGGAATAAATTTAAAGAAATTCTTGTTTTATCTGATAGTCCAGGTTAGATATTAGGTTGTCTTGTAATTGGAACAGTCATGAGGGATAAAAACTGAAAGAATAAAATCTTGTGTTTTCTTTTAAGGGTTAGCTATTTTTGCTTCAAAACATGTAAGAAGAACTCAAAAACCTTGAATTAATAGTATGAAGAAACTAAAGACCATTTCTGGCATCCAAATTAAATTTTGAAAAGGGAATATGCATGAAATGAAAAGAAAACATAAAACTATCGAAAAAGGTGAGGCATCAATTGAAGAGGAATCTCACTTTGTGACAGAAGAAGAAAATAGTTAGGATGAACTCTTAATGAAGCATATGATATTGAAATCTAAAACATCTACAGGTCTTGTATATGTTGATAGCCGATATAGAGGGAAGGTTGTAAATGATTAAATAGCAAGAATAATTAATTACCACAATAGAGGTTATACTAAATTGTAGTTAAGCATTCATTAAAGAGATATATGAAAAATATGAAACAACAAAGAAACACATAACTCAAACTTGACCAGATATGGAATCTTCAATCTGTATTTGAATTAATTCAAAAAATATCTTCAAAACATTCTTTATAATGCGTCTAGAAAAAACCCTCTTTCAGTCTTCTGAAATTATACTTATATCGGATCACTCATGATTGTTGGTTGGTGATCTCCTAACTTCCTAGGGGCAAACAGTTACAAAAATGAAAACCTCAACCGTTTGCATGATTATCATTTATTTTCCTATCATATTGATAATATAAGTTTTCAAAATGATACCTCGTTGTTTTATTGAAGTATCTCCTTCTTTCAACCCAATACATTCAATATATTTTTGAAGAAAGTGTACAAAATTTCTGGGAGGCTCTGGAAAATCCTTTGCTTCCAATAGATAAAATTTTCTCTGAATTTTTGGAAGCCAGTCTTTGATCCCCTTACCAACAAATGTAATTGATTGAAATTTCAAATTTGGCTTTACTAGCCACCTGTCTATTAGGGTAATATCTATTTCCTTTAACTGTGAAATTTCCATCTGAATTTCATTCAAACCCTCTTTGAAGTTCAACTGGTGTCTTACAATGTTTATTTGTCCTAATTTCCCAGTTCAATTGTCTCTTCCAATACCTAATGATCCCTTGTCTAACAAATCAAAGATTTCTTCACAATTGTCTTTGATTTATTTGGCTATTTTCTTATTTTCTGCTATGTTGCTTTCCCATACCTTGAGAATGATATCGCCTCTGATCTACTCTGTGACAGAAAGATCTGGGATTTTCTATACTTCTTCGATTTCACAACATAAAACTTCCTTTTGGAAAGTGGCCCTTGTTGCTTTAGCTTCTTTTTCTTTAACAATAATACTATCAATAGCATTGCTTGCTTCTTGAAAATAATTCTGAATAATCTCTACTTGGGATATTACTTTCTGTTGCTCGGCTTATACCTTCACATGTATTTCCAGTGATTGGTCCTGAAAAACTTTCAAGTCTATAACCTGGCCTTTTATTGAATTCAATTTATCCTATAGTTGTCTTATTGCTTTTTCTTGTTGAAGAACATGTGTTTGACTAGTTTGCATTTTCTCATTCATCTCGTCTAGACTTGACTTAAGCGATTGAATTTCTTGCTTGTCGATAGCTCTGGCTTTCTCTAGACCTTTATTTATTTCTACTTTGATATTTTTCTCAGTATATGTATTTTGTTTTGCAACTAGACTATCATATGGTTACTTTGTTTCAACCTTGTTCTCATATTGTCAACGGTGAATAGATTTGTCATTGCCAGAGCCCGCATGGATCCTGCTACCTCTGTAGCGAAATATCCCTCTTCCAAGTTTTACCCATCTACCAGTACCCTGTGTTTCTTTACCATACCACCTTCTCTCATATACATCTCCTTATTTAATACATCCTTCCTCTTTTTACTAAACAAGTAATCAGAGGGAGGTATTTCGTCTCTAGAGATAAGGTCAAGTTCACTAACATATATGACTCCTACCTAAGGAAACCCAAAAGTAGACTGTAAAGGGGTGAAGGAGGTGATGGGATTACCCAACTCTGTGGATTTTATTTCCCCTGATGTATTGGGGGTATTAACATGAATAGTAGATGATGAAGGGGGGGGGGAGATTGACTGGACTCAGGAGGTGTCCTAGACATTATTTCTGTTTCTTCTTCTAGATTCTATGACTATGGGACTTCTTTGTTTTGTGAAGATCCTTCTGCCCCTATGGATTTTCCTCGGTGTTTTCTTTATCCTGTGCTTTCTCTCCGAAGCCTGGGGGAATGTTTTCTTTTTCTGAAGGAGATGTTGTTGCTTCACACTGCAATACCTTGGGAAAACCACTTCATCTGTGTCTATGGAAGGTTAGAAGACTAGTTTGCAAGTTGAATGATAACGTTTGTACCATGTCTAACATCTCCTGGTAGGTTTTGATGCCTTTGAAAATGTCATTGCGAGGGGATTACTCATGTTAAAATTATTTCATGCCACAATGATTCATGTGGCTTCCCACTATTTGGTAAGAGTCATGTTTCCTATGTTCGAGATTCACCAACTTGACCTCCTCTAGAAATGGATCTTCAACTTTGGAATGAACCAGTTTGAGTAGAAAAACCCTTCCAATCTACACAAGAAAGACTGGCCAAAACGTCTTTTGAGTTGTCTTCAGTTCTATACCAATACCGCCTGTTATTATCTGATGAGCTACCTCCCTGCACAACAGTCTATCAGGGAGGAATTTCGAAAGCGCATGATGTTATAAAAACATGACCGTGGAGCAATAAAATAAAACAAGTGCGGAAACAAAACACAGAAGATACATAACACAATAGAGACACAGATTTACGTGGTTCACCCAGTGTGGGATACCTCCACCAGAGAAATTGCCAGGCCCTTCCTTTATTATTATCCATCATATGAAGGGATACAACCTACAACAAACCCATTGTAACTTCCTCTTCTTTATCTCACAATCTCTTATCTTAGAATACAATGTTCGCCATCAACCATAGCCGCAATACATTTCCCTCATAAAATATGGTTGGCTTCTAGGGAAAAAAACCCTAACATAATCTCTACTGTTAGATCTACAACCTTATAATGAATGGTCCATATTTATAATGAAATTAAAATATACATTTAAAAGGCAATTTTTCCTTCAGGGGCTTTGCCCCTAAACCTCTGTTGGGGGACCGCTTGCTGCCAGACCCCCCAGCTGGGGGGATAGCCCCCCCAAACCCCGCAAAGGGGCTACCCCACCTCTGCACTCTCCCTCGTGGAAGAGTGTACATACTTATGGGGTGTAAATACTTCATGGGGTATAAACACGACTGAAAGTAAAAGACCTCTGAATCAGGAAGATAATCACGCTCCACAACCAATAATCTCCCACTTGGAGACTGATCTCAACAACTCCACTGATGTTGTATATACTGGACTATGAACCTTCTTGGACCTCGCAAATTTATCATCTTAATCTTCATTCTTGAAGACCAACTGAAACTGAGCAGGAACTTAGTTTATCCCTGGTTACTCCCTTTGTTAACATGTCTGCAAGATTCTGGCTAGTGTGTATCTTTTCCAACTTAAAATGTCCATCTTCAAAGGAAAATCATATGAAGTGGTACCTCAACTGTATATGCTTAGTCATCGAATGGAAGGTTGAGTTCTTTTCAAGATGAATGGCACTCTCACTGTCACAGTACAACCTGCTATTCTCTTGCTTCTTTCCCAATTCCTCCATAAACCTCTGTAACCAAATCAT
>JZKD02S2203713.1:217324-230957 GCA_000966675.3 Picea glauca
CTCCATAAACCTCTGTAACCAAATCATCTCTTTACTAGCCTCTGTAGCAACAACATACTCTGCCTCTGTTGTTGAAAGTGAAACAACCTTTTGTAGTTTTGAAATCCAACTTACTTTTGTTCCACCTATAATAAACGCATACACTGTGGTACTTCTCCTACTATCTTTATCATCTTCCATATCTGAATCAACATATCCTTGTAGAATAGTTTCTGAACCTCCAAAACATAATGCATAATTAGCAGTACCTATCAAGTATCCGAGAATCCACTTTACTTCCTCCCAATGTTCTTTACCTGGATTGTTCATATATTTTCTCACAACTCCCACTACATGTGCAATATCTGGTCTTGTGCAAACCATTGCATACATCAACTTGCCAACTGCTGATGAATATGGGACCCTGGACATGTATTCTATCTCCTCCTGTGTCTTGGTACACATTTCCTTAGTTAATTTGAAATGGCTGGCCAAAGGTGTACTAACTGGTTTTTCATTCTGCATTCTAAGCCTCTCCAGCACCTTCTCTGTGTACTCAAGCTGAGACAATGTTAGATTGTGATTTTTCTTGTCTCTTGTTATTCTCATACCAAGGATTTTCTTTGCAGCACTCAAATCCTTCATCGAAAATGAATTGGCTAATGTCTTCTTGAGCACATTTATATCCTGCATATTAGACCCTCCAACAAGCATGTCATATACATACAATAGCAATATAATAAAGCTTCCATTTTCTATCCTTTTAAAATAAACACAGTGATCATAATGACATCTACTATAACCCTGTTCTGTCATAAACCTGTCAAACTTCAGATACCACTACCTTGGAGCTTGCTTTAGGCCATATAAGCTCTTCTCAAACCTGGATACCAAATTTTCCTTCTCTTTAACCTCATACCCCTATGGTTGCTGCATATAAATATATTCCTCCAAATCCCCATGGAGAAAAGTTGTTTTTACATCTAACTGTTCAAGATGAAAATATTCTACTACCACAAGACTTAAAATAGTTCTAATTGAAGTCATTTTAATAGTAGGAGAAAATATTTCATCAAAATATATACCTTTCTTTTGTGCAAACCCCTTTACAACAAGTCTAGCCTTGTACCACTTTTCTCCTCCATCTTCTTCCTTCAACTTGTAAACCCATTTACTCTGCAATGCTATTTTTCCTGCAAATAACTGAACCAAGTACCAAGTATGTTTATTTACCAAGGAATCCATTTTCTCTTTCATGCCTTTCTCTCATTTCCTTTTTGTGTCTACCTGCATTGCCTCTTCATAACATTCTGGTTCACCAGAATCAGTCAACAATAAATAATACAATGAAGGAGAGTATCGTTCAGGGGTTATACTTAACCTGTTAGATTTTCTAGCAACACTTGCAGGTGTTTGAGGTACCTACTGCTCATGTTGTTGTACATTTTGATTTTCTGGTTCCTTTGAAATTTCTTTTTAGTGATCTCATCAAGCACTGTGTATTCTTGTTTTTCTTTTTCCTGTTTCTTTCCCTGCAACTGATCTTTTTACATGACCTTCTCATTGAATATGACATCTCTACTCCCAATGATTTTTTTATTTTCATAATCCCATAAGAGATAACCAAAATCATTAACACCATATCAAATAAAGGTACACTTCTTGGATTTTTCCTCAAGCTTTGTTCTATTTTCTTTATCAATATGGACAAATGCTTCACAACCGAAAGTTTTCAAAAAATAATAGTTTACCTTTTTTCCTGTCCATTCCTCCTCTGGAATTTTACCATCCAAAGAGATTGAAGGTCCTCTATTTATTAAGTAAACAGAATTATCTACAACATCTGCACAAAAATTTAAGGGAAAACTAGCATGCAATCTCATACTCCTTGCACGCTCCATGATTGTCATGTTCATCCTTTCTGACACACCATTTTCTTGTGGTGTTCTTGGAACTATCTTCTCTCTACGAATCCCATGGTATGAACAATAGTCATAAAAATCCTTGCTGTAATATTCACCTCCATTATCTGATCTGAGACACTTCAAATTTTTTCCTGTCTCATTCTCAACCAAAGCTTTCCATTTCTTAAAAATATCAAAAACATCAAATTTTCGTTGAATGCAATAAACCCAAGTTTTTCTAGTTGCATAATCAATAAAATTAATATAATAATGAGAGCCACCAAGAGATGATACCTGAGATTGTCCCCATACATCTGTATGCACAAGATCTAACCTTTCACTTTTCTTTTCTTTTCCGACTCTGAGAAATCTTACTCTCTTTTGTTTTCCATAAACACAATGCTCACAAAAGTCCAAATCAATTTGTTTACGATCTGGAAACAAATTTCTTTTGTGAGGTATCTGCATCCCCTTATCACTCATGTGTCCAATCCTATTATTCCACAATGCTATATCCACTCTTGTAGAAGCTAAAGAGACAGAAGAGTCAGTATTACCAGTACATAAATACAATGTACCTACCTTCTCTCCTTTCGCTATCACCAATCATCCTTTGATGACCTTCCACATCTTATCTGTAAATATGGATATACAACCTTCACTTGCCAACTACCCTTTTGAAATTAGATTTTTCCTTAACTCTAGAACAGGTATTACCTCTTTCAACAACCATTGGTTTCCATTGTGTTGCTTTATTTTTACCTTTCCCATTCCAACAATTTTGCATGGTGCATCGTCACCCAAATGAACCTGTCAAAAATCACCTTGAACATAATCTAGAAAATGTTTCCTATGGGGCGTGGCATGAAATGAAGCCCCTGAATCTACTACCCAAGAATCAGAAATATTATCTACAGAAAGAATCAAAGCATCTTGTAACACATCACCTATTACATTTGCTTCATGATTTCTCTCTTGTTGTCCATCTCTTTGTTTATTTGGAGCTCTACAGTCTTTCTTCAGATATCCTTTCTTCCCACAATTCCAACACTCTATATTTCCAAGTCTGGATTTTTATCTACCCTTCCTAGAATTCCCACGGTTCCCAAAACCCTTTCCTGTATCCTTCTATCTTCCCCTTTTTTCCATGTTCAACGCATTTCCTGATGTCTCACCTGTGTTTTTCCGTCCCATTTCCTCACTAAGGATAACACCAATAACATCATGAAATTTTAAAGTATTTGAACCAGAGACAGAGTTACTTACAACCATGACCAATCCATTCCATTTTTCTGGCAATGAGCACAAGATTAGAAGCTCCCTAACCTCATCATCAAAGTCCGCTTTTACGGAACTTAGTTGATTAGTAACCGTATTAAATTCATTTAAATGATCTACAACAAACCCACCTTGTGACATCTTCATATTAAATAATCTGTTCATTAGAAATACATTATTGGACATTGAGGGTTTTTCATACAGTTTAGCCAACGCGTTCGTTGGATCCTTCGTTGTCTTTTCTTTCGAAATATTAAAATCCATCTACATTGCCAAGCTCAGCTGTATCGTACCTAGAGCCTTTTTGTCAAGAATATCCCATTCTTCGTCCTTCATGGCCGTCGACTTCTTTTCTATTCCGCCCAATGGTAGGAATACATCCTTCTGATATAAATAGTCTTCCATTTTCATCTTCCATAACTGGTAGTTTTGGCCATTAAATTTCTCGACCCTAAACTTTCCATCTTCCGACATTGCTCCCACTCGAACCAGGAACCCTCTTTTTCTGCGAGTTACCTTTCGCTCTGATACCAATTGTTAGAAAAACAGGACCATGGAGCAATAAAATAAAACAAATGTGGAAACAAAACACAGAAGATACACAATACAATAGAGACATAGATTTACGTGGTTCACCCAGTGTGGGCTATGTCCACCAGAGAAATTTCCAGGTCCTTCATTTATTATTATCCAGCATATGAAGGGATACAACCTACAACAAACCCGCTGTAACTTCCTTTTCTTTCTCTCACAGTCTCCTATCTCATAATACAATATTCACCATCAACCTCTACACTCCCCTGCGTGGAAGAGTGTACATACTTATGGAGTGTAAATACTTCATGGGGTATAAACACGGCTGAAAGTAAAATACCTTTGAATCAGGAAGATAATCATGCTCCACAACCAACACATGAGGAGGGATAAAACATTTGAAAACCCTAATATAGGAGAAATTATCCTCAATAAACCAATTGATGACCTCCTTGAGGTTTCCTGTGACCGACTTTAAAATACTTGGGGGTGCACAACCATACATCATCTGATGCACCGGTATCACCATGAAATGACAAATTTCGTAGAAATAATACTTAGCATTTTCTTCCCACAACTTTGAATGATATTCATGAATAGGTTCAACACATGTTGGGTTCCAACTCCAATTCATCAAAGGAAAAGGAGTCATGAAACATATAGCATCCATGATATATGCCGACATGTAAAAGGATATTGGTCGGCCATTGGATCTCGCGGTTTGATACTCCATAACCTTCTTAGCTAGGTTATCTAATAGAATTTTGTTTCAGTTGAAGCTATAGCCTTCGGCTGCTTAATGTAAAAGGGGAACCCATTCTGAAGGGAAATGGGTAGGAACTTTCTTCCCAGAAAGTCTACATAACATCATAGCCACATAAACCATGTACTCATTCAATGAAGTTGTAGCATAAATGTTATGGGTATCAGCCCTGAACTTTACTGGGTGTCTCCACCAGTCTTTGATTATGTCGGGGTATGTTTGATCTGCCTTTGTGCATTTTTTCCTTTGAAATTCACTTACAAATTCTTTATTATAAATGTACTTAGAATTGGTAGACAGTTTGTACATTACTTGTATATGCTTCGGTCTGAAAGAGTTGATCATGACCTATTGGTTGTCTGAAATGCTTCTCGTCTGCACGTATGTCCTCTCTAAATCCCAACTGATCATATCATTGTATGTCATGAGTCGTGGGCTCGTGGATACCTTGTGAAGTTCATACTCTTCTATGTCCCAAAGTTTGTTTTCAGAATCATCGGGAAAATTCTTGATTTCATAGTCCAGGGTTTCAAAAATTTGTCTCCATGATTTGATGGAATCAATGGCATGCAGTGTACTATCAGATACAACATCTCCTTATCGTCTTGAGCTTTCATCTGCTTCTTCACTTTTCTTAGGTGACTTTCTAGGTGCCATAATGTTTGTGTTTAGAACAAATTCATGTCACAGAGAAAATCCATAAGTTTTCTGAATGCAATTCACTTCTGAGTCTAAACAATAAGAATGAAAATTCGAAGAAACCAAACCTTTATTAACCTTTAACTCTTTTTACGACGGACATACTGAGACAGGCGGTAAAACTTTAATGTTTTAATGAGGAAGATATGCCTAGAGATACACAGTCAAGTTAAAAATATCTCTATTCGCTCGTTACAAATATTACCGTATATCGACGATTTCAAACTGGAGCTTTGAAAAGACTGCTTTCAACAAACCCTGAAATGAGAAACGTGAAAAGTAGTTTAGTCATTATTAATCCCATTTTAAAATAACTTAATTTGTTTTAAACTTTGTTAGAAATTCGAGATTTCCCATTTTTGAATTTCGGGGATCCTATATCCAAGAAGTATGTCATAAGCAAACCATGAATCGTGAAATCGTGATGGGATTAATTTAGGTGCTAATCCCTCGTATTAATGCTTTAAATAATTGAGTTTAGTAATTAATTTATTATTTTCAGAGATTTGGGGATTGGGCATTCGAGGGTCGATGTTTTGAAATCACTTTGACACAGGAAAACCCGAATCGTGAAAGATTAATGAATTTTTTTTTGTGTTTAAGAGTTTAATTGGTCACAGTTTAAGGTTACTTTGTAGAAAGCACGTCGGAACTTAAAACATTAATTTTCTCCCTTTTTTTTCTTTTACTATGTTAATATAAATCCTTTTTAGGATTTCGGCACCGAGACTCTAGAGTTGCTAACTAGAGATCATACTTCGTGGAAAGACGAATCCCAAAACCCGAAAAATCAAAAGATTATTATTATTATTATTATTATTATTATTAGGACTAAGGGCGGATCCATGACTAACCTAAAGCAAAGCTTTTGTTTTAAAGGGTAAAAATTAAACTTCGTGTCAATAGTAGGCATAAGCACAGAATTGATAACACACATATGCACAAAGGCAATTAACATTACACTTACACCCCATGTCGTTTCATGGTAACAATTCTTGTCATCGATTATCACTCTGGAGTGTATCATATATAAACGATATCAATTACAACGCATGGAGTGGAATCTAAAGGAGATATCTGCTCAATAAGAAGATTGGAACAACAATTTTTTTTTAAACATGAAGGGTTCAATAAGAAAACACAAGATCTTAACATAATTAGTAAAAAATTTAGGATTGTCTGCCTGGGTTGAATAATTATACTTGATGACGTTGTGGATCTTTTAATTGTCGATTAAGGTTGGTTGTCATTGATGTCAACCCTTGAAGAAAGGCCCGTAGCACAAAGGTTTGGTAATGGACCCAAGATTGTTTTATTTAAATATGACTCATTATTGTCTTGTCATGGTTGATAATAAGTAGAAATGAATGAACTACAAAGTGGTCCCCTTATGGTGAAACCCCTCATAGGAAGACGCTTTGCGGATTGAATTATCCTAGAAGTATGGTTAGAGAAACCATTCTTATTTGTGGAATAATGAGATGAATGTTAGTGAATTTGTCATTGAAACTATCCTAGATGGATATTTATTGTCATTCCATTTCCGATGGTGTGTAGAACGTCACATAACTCCTCACGGTTAGAGAGTTATGGCCATGACAAGTTGGAGAACCTAGGTTTGGGTAATGGACCCAAGTTTGTTTGATGGATAATGGTACGAGTTTTGATATATTTTCAGGTAATACTATTCTGTATGGATGGTACATGTCATTCCATTTCTAGTGGTATTTGGAACATCACATAACTCCTCACGGTTCGAGAGTTATGGCCTTACGAAGTTGGAGGACCCTCTTATGTCATCTAGAAGCCCCAAAAGGTCAAAGTAGTCAAAGTGGTTTGAGAGATTTTATAAGGTAAATAATAAAGTGAATTTATGTACTATAATTCAAATTGAATACAAAATAAATTATTTAAATCATAAATTTAATGGAGAAATTAGAAGTGGGTTAACCCTAAAATAAGGAAAGTGGGCAAAGTGACCTAGAAGATGTTTTTAAGGAAGCTACATGGAGAGTATAAATAAGAGGCAAGGCTCTCTCATTTTTGACACACTTGAGAATATTGAATACCTATAGGTTTCCAAGGTAACCAAAGGATATCTAAGCTTAATTTCTGAGGGAAGGTCAAGAAAAGAAGGTCGGAATTCAAGGAAGGATAAATTCTTTTGATGATGCTTTCTAAGGTATGTTATTTACAGGTCATCTCACCTTTTTCACAATAACGATTTTTTATAGAATTATTAATAACATGCAATTTATATTCCATTGATGAAACATATCCAACTATATTTGGTAAAAAATTCAGCTTGTGGGTCTTTGTAGTTTTGGAGTTACACTTCGTGGAAAATAGGGTTTGTGGCTAGTCCTAAAACTAGTAAACAACAAGTGTTTTTGGTACAAACGTCATAACTTTTTCATAACAGATCAAAATTCAGTAATAAATTTGTTTTTGGTTAGAGTATAGTCTTTAGTATGGTTTGTAATAGTTTCATATCTATTCAACAAATATTTTGTGCGGGGCACTCTCTACAAGGTCTCTCTCTAGAATAATCTAGAATTCAGCAAGGTATGTCATTTTCACTATAACTACTTTTCTAAGAGGTTCCAAGTAGTGAAACCTGGAGGAATTGCATAAAACACACTGAATAACATTGTGTATCAGTTTCATATATATTTTCATTACAGGTACAAAGTTATGATTATTTCAATTTAGGTTTTTTGACTAATCCAAAACTAGTCATGTGAGACTAATGAAAAGTTTGATGTAAATGCTAGTCTCTTGTTGTTTAAACATAAGGAAGGTTTACAGGTATGTGATCATATATAAAAGGTCTATTAAATATTTATAAATCATATTTGGATGATGAAATTGATGAGGGATTTTGGTTAAGGTATAAGTTGGGTACATGGTTGAGACAAGTAGTTGATGAGTTGGCACATACATGAGGTGTGTAGTTGATGATGTTGGTACATATTGATGAGTAGTTGACACATGATTGGTACATACTTGGTACATGGTTGGTTGCACTTTTTTATGGTACCTTTTGATTACATATTTTTTGGGACAAGTTGGTGCATGGTTGATGCACTTGTTTATGGTACAGGTTGGTTCATGGTTGTGTTAGAATATAAAGGATTGTGCTCGTTTAACCATTGAAGATACCCTCGTCACCCAACCACAGGCCTTAAGCCACCCTCCGAGCACCTCGACCTTGACCGAGAAGAGAATTCTGGTTGCAATCTGATCAAAATCTGGACCAGGGGGCAAAATTTTGCTCAATTTTCAAAGTGTTCGGAATGCGATGAAAATGATGCCATTGCGTCCGTCTCGTCTTCCTGATTCTGACCGTATATTTACTTTCGCAAACGGATTCCGTATGGAGGAGATATCGCGATCTGTCCGCCAAGCCAAACAGGTAAAAATTTGGGATGCTGACTGTACCTGTCCGTACAGTCCGTACGGCCACGTGGAGGGCCGTACCATCATGATGACATGGCAGTTTGATGATGTGGCATATTTTTATTAGATGGCGGTTTCCCAATGGAGTGTTGACACGTGTCATTTATAGCCAATAATGTGTGGACACGTGGCCCAACCCATTGGCGCCACGTGTCACTATCTGGTTGGTTTATATGGATGTATATATGTAAAATGATATGGAGGCCACGGGGTTCGACCCCCGGACCTCCCCACAAGCCAAACAATTTCATAACACTCCGATAACCAATGTTCCCGCCTTTGTTGCTTGTTAACTATGCCAACAAACATTTATTTAAAGTTGATTTTTGTGTTATGTGGAAAAAGGGGGCGGGTCGGGGCTTAAGCCCCGACCCATGGTTTCATTACCATACATATGACCATATGTTGTGGCCCGGGTTGTTGGCACGCGCGCATTTATTATTTTGGGTTGCAATGTATTACATTGCATATATATATATATATATGTATTCCATATGATATGCCAAGTTTAAATATTGTGCACGGTTATTATAACCATTGTTTAATGTTTGTGCGGGGTTTAAACCCATAACCAAAGTTTAAACCATATAGTTATGCGCACGGTTATTGTTGGCACGGTTTTAAAACTTGGTTAAACGGTTCAAACGACCCGCCATGTGGCGTGGTCTTATTTGCCCACAAAACCGTTGGCCCTTTTTATTTGAGCGTGTGATCATATGGAGGACCGCACGTGCCCAGGTGCTTGACGGTTGGGGGCTGGAGGCGCCCTAACCGTTCTACGGTTTGCACCGTTGGCGCGGTTGCGCCCGGTGCCAGGTTATAACGCATTTCGGGAGCGTGTTCCAGGTTCATGCACACAGAGGTGCGTTTTGTAGAACCAGTTCCAGCAAAGCTTGAAGGAGAAAAATGGAGGAGGCCTAACTTCTTCACCGTTTGGCCGATTGAGGTGTCGTAAAAGCCCAGCCAGGGGTTTTTGGATGTGCTGGATCCATTGGTGTCATTTTCACAGCCATTTTAAGACTTCTTCTACAAGTTTTTCACCATTGAAGTTCCAGGAAGCTCCAGGGAGCTTGAAGCCCTATTTGATGGAGAACATGGTTTGGTGAGCCTATGTTTGTTTTCTGTGATTGAATAATTATGTTTGGCTAATTGATATGCTCTAAACACATTGGGACAGGTTTCAGAGGCTGTTGAGGACTTTTACAGGTGTTTTTTCCAAAGAGAATCTCAGGGAAGCTTATGGCCACATGTAGAAGAGGTTATGCCCGGAAGAGCCATGATCCGTTTTCAGAGTTGTATTAGTCATTTTTGGGGTTTTTATGTGTTCTGATCTCAATGGTACAGTTGTTTTTTCCATTAGAGTTGAGAAGCAGCTTGTAAAAGAACTTTTGACTAATTAATCCCAGAGAGCCAAGTCCATTATGGAGGCTTAAGGAGATGTAGCCCGGAGGGGGGTTAACTCCTTTATCATGTTGTGATTGTTCTGAGTTTGATGGTTTGCTTGTTGCAAGTTGTGTTGCTGTGTTTTTCTTTAAAGAACTTATTTTAACCATCTAAAAGAACATTTCATCACACATAAGCGTTTACAAGAAGATACATGAACTTAACACATAAGTTTATTTTGCATATTTATAAACATGAAGCAAGGTCCTGTAAAGTTTATTTTAATGAAGTAGGGGTGCTTGCATAGCATAACAAGTCAGCCTTCTGTTTTCAGATCAGGTGGTATCAGAGCATAGTTTGTTTTTCTCATGTGTTTGTCGTTGATAGCTTGAGATTTAGCTATTGGTTTTTGTGCAAGTTTGGTGTTGAAGTTTGATATCTTGCAAGGATGGCAGAAGCTTCAAGCATTAATAGTTCTCATACATTTTCTTTATCTCCATTCTTTAATAAAGAAGAGATTCTAAATTTGAGAGATTTGATAAAAGAGATATGTGAAGAAGGGAATAAGAACATTTCCCTTGAAGAGCAGTTGATGGCCATGAAGCAGGAGAAAGACCAGCTTTTGCAAAGGTTGCATGAGATGGAGAATCAACTCCATGAGGCAAAGGAAACCCTTACCAAGTACATGCATGAACATAAGGTATGCAGTGTTAGTTTATCTTCTAAGAAACCCTTACCAAGTACATGCATGAACATAAGGTATGCAGTGTTAGTTTATCTTCTAATTCCTCTAAAGATGAATGTTTTGGTGGTTTTGAGAGTCACACAAGAGGAATAGGGTCCAAGTTGTTGTTAAAGATGGGTTATGAAGGTAAAGGTTTGGGTAAGCATGCACAAGGCATTATTGCGCCTATTGTTGTTGAAGAGAGACCCAAGTATTGTGGTCTTGGATATGAACGACAAGATGGAGCAAATTCCAAAGTCGAGGTGACAAGGGAAAAAGTTCCAAGCACAACTTTTGTTTCGAGTTCACCTCCTCAAGAAGGCTTTAAAGGTGAAAGTTCAAGAACTTTGGTTGAAATTTCATTCCCTCCAGCATGCAAGAGTTGTGTTCAATATGAATGCGAATGTGTGGAACAAGAAAGTTGTGACAGTGATGAGGACAAGAACATTGTTGATGGTCTTCAAAGGAGAGCTTGTAACTCTTCAACTTCACCTCCTCACAGAGGCAATAAAGGTGAATGTTCAAGGTATAATTCTGCTTATCATTCAGTTGCATTTGATTATGTTAAGCATGATAAATTTGGAAGAAAGAATCCTTGTACATATTGTGGTTTGTATAACCATCATGTTTCAAAGTGTTGGAAAAGATTAACTGCTTTCAGGAAACTTTCTAAGCAAAGACAGTGTGAAAGGAGGATTCAAAAGGTTTGCACTCATTGTCAGAAGTGGGGTCATCTTGTTGACCAATGTTGGACGTTGCATCCAACTATTCGTCCACAGCCTCAGAAGCAGTTGGATAAGAAGATTGTCAAGAATGGAAGTGGAGATTCCATCATCGATGTGAGTCAGGATGATTCACAAGAGGACTATGTCCAGCAGAAAAAGTCACCGTTCAGTTGGTTTGGTAAGAAATGGTTGGATTTCTTACGCAAGTAACACTTTCATTTTTCTGATTATAAATGCACTTTTCAGCGTTATGTGTGCATTTATGGGAAAGTTGATAAGATGTTTCAATGAGTCTCGACTGGTGTTGATGATTTTATGACGACTATGTTGTGTCGATCGTGTTGTTCGACTTGTGTTTAGTCGATGGTGTTTATTGACTTGAAAGTTGATTTTGAAAACGCCATGTGCTTTGATAAAGTACGAGATGCGACAGTTTGTTTGAAGAACAAAAGATTTTGTTGGCATCATTTTCAATCTTGTATGATTTGCTTTTCAAGATTGATGTTTTCTTGGCTTGTGACAAGATGACGCAAGAATTTTTGCATCCATTGGAGAGCTAATTTTTGTTGACGCCAAAGAATTCAAAAGAGGGAATTGATTCTCAGTGGGAAGGTAGGCATTCTTCCAAGCACAGAGAGAGCAGTGGGTCAGCAGCAGCCAGAGAGCAGTGGTTGAAGGACATAGCTAGTTGCAGTGCACAACATGTCAGAGTATTCAGTTGATTGTCAAAAAGATTTTGATATCACTTAAAAGCAGATGATTATAAGCTTTTGTGGGTCCAAAAGCATTTCAGTGGGAAGGTGTGATCAAAATCTGGACCAGGGGGCAAAATTTTGCTCAATTTTCAAAGTGTTCGAAATGCGATGAAAATGATGCCATTGTGTCCGTCTCGTCTTCCTGATTCCGGCGGTATATTTACTTTCGCAAACGGAGTCCATATGGAGGAGATATCGCGATCTGTCCGCCAAGCCAAACAGGTAAAAATTTGGGATGATGACTGTACCTGTCCGTACAGTCCGTACGTCCACGTGGAGGGTCGTACCATCATGATGATGTGGCAGTTTGATGATGTGGCATATTTTTATTGGATGGTAGTTTCCCAATGGAGTGTTGACACGTGTCATTTATAGCCAATAATGTGTGGACACATGGCCCAACCCATTGGCACCACGTGTCACTATCTGGTTGGTTTATATGGATGTATATATGTAAAATGATATGGAGGATGGGGGGTTCGACCCCCGAACCTCCCCACAAGCCAAACGATTTCATAACACTCCGATAACCAACGTTCCCGCCTTTGTTTCTTGTTAACTATGCCCACAAACATTTATTTAAAGTTGATTTTTGTGTTATGTGGAAAAAGGGGGCGGGTCGGGGCTTAAGCCCCGACCCATGGTTTCATTACCATACATATGACCATATGTTGTGGCCCGGGTTGTTGGCGTGCACGCGTTTATTATTTTGGGTTGCAATGTATTACATTGCATATATATATATGTATTCCATTTGATATGCCAAGTTTAAATATTGTGTGTGGTTATTATAACCATTGTTTAATGTTTGTGTGGGGTTTAAACCCATAACCAAAGTTTAAACCATATAGTTATGTGCACGGTTATGGTTGGCGCGGTTTTAAAACTTGGTTAAATGGTTCAAATGACCCGCCATGTGGCGTGGTCTTATTTGCCCACAAAACCATTGGCCCTTTTTATTTGAGCGCGTGGTCATATGGAGGACCGCACGTGCCCAGGTGCTTGACGGTTGGGGGCTGGAGGCGCCCTAACCGTTCTATGGTTTGCACCGTTGGCACGGTTGTGCCCGGTGCCAGGTTATAACGCATTTCGGGAGCGTGTTCCAGGTTCATGCACACAGAGGTGCGTTTTGTAGAACCAGTTCCAACAAAGCTTGAAGGAGAAAAATGGAGGAGGCCTAACTTCTTCACCGTTTGGCCGATTGAGGTGCCGTAAAAGCCCATCCAGGGGTTTTTTGACGTGCGGGATCCATTGGTGCCATTTTCACAGCCATTTGAAGACCTCTTCTGCAATGTTTTCACCATTGAAGTTCCAGGAAGCTCCAGGGAGCTTGAAGCCCTATTTGATGGAGGACATGGTTTGGTGAGCCTATGTTTGTTTTCTGTGATTGAATAATCATGTTTGGCTAATTGATATGCTCTGAACACATT
>JZKD02S2203713.1:231893-242562 GCA_000966675.3 Picea glauca
GAGTAACTGTCTGGACCATTCCCCACCCTGGGCCATTCCTCCGACACTAAACAAGTGTAACCTGGAAAGAATGAGTCTGCCCTTGAGGAATGTATGTCCTGCATCAACCTCCAAACAGACAATTCTTTGAAACTGCTCACAACTGTGAACTTCGAAAGAATGATTGCTCGATGAGGCGGACCATTCTACTTGACCACTACTCAGAGTGACTTCCAAGAAGAATGATTGTCCTAGACCACTCCCCGTAATGGGAATTCGTTGTCTATGATACATCAGCAATCAGTCTGCCTCCCATGTTAACTACAATGGAAATCCACTGTCCGTCAGAAATCTCAATCCACTTTCCGAACTGGAAAGCATCTGTCCAATCTGGACTCTTACAAAAATAAATAACATTTTCAATTCTCCCTCCTAACTGGAGAGTTATTTTAATCACATAAATAGACATTTTTGCGTACCTTCTCTATCCTGGAGAGTCTTCCCTTTCAGCTAAGGGAGTTATTTCCACGATCCCGATCTTCTCTCAGAAATATGAAAACATGATTCTGGAAAGAGGCTTTGTCAGGATATTTGTTGTCTGCTCATCAGTGGGGATATAATTGAGCTTTACCTCTCCTTCCTGGACTTTATCTCGGATAAAGTGGTATTTGATCTCAATGTTCTTCGACCTTTCATGAAACACTGGATGCTCGGATAATCTTATACAACTTTGATTATCACAATATATTGTGGTCGATTATGGAGTCTGATCAAATAAATTGGATATTAACTTCCTTAGCCATATTGCTTCTGTGCATGCTTCACAAGCTTCCATATACTCTGCTTCTGCTGTACTAAGTGCGACAGACTTCTACTTCCTGCTGCTCAAAGATATCATATCGGAGCCCAAGCTGAAACACATACCTGAAGTACTCTTTCTATATTCTGCATTTCCTACCCAATCAAAGTCTATGAATCCATGAAGTTGAATATCACTGGATGCGGTATATCTTAAACCATAGTTTATTGTCCCACGAATATATATTAAGACATGCTTTGCATCTATCCAATGCTCTTGTCTCAGTTCCACCTGGAACTGACTTAATGCATTTACAGCAAAGCAAATATCTGGTCGATTATTTACCAAATACATCAATGATCCAATTAGTTGTCGATATAGAGATGGATCTAATGGATCGGAATCTGGGACTTTCACTTTTCTTATATCCATATTCATAGGAGTTTCCATGGACTTACAATCCATCATTCCAAACTTATGAAGGATCTTTATTGCATATTTTCCTTTTCCAAGGAATACTTCACCATGCTTCTGCCATACTTCTAGTCCCAAGTAATAGTGCATGAGACCTAGATCTTTCATATCAAACTCATAGGCTAAATCCTTCTTGCACTGAATGATTAGAGATTCTTCACCTGTTATGAATAGATCATCAACATATAACAGTAGAATTACAAGTGAATTGTTCACGACTTTGTAGTAAAGGTTTGGATCTACATGACTCTTGGAAAAACCAAGTCTGGTTAGATAATTGTCCATCCTAGCATACCAAGCCCTTGGAGCTTGCTTGAGTCCATAGAGATATTTATTCAGTCTGAAAACATGAGTGTCTCTGGAATGTACCTTGAATCCTTGAGGTTGTTCAATATATACTTCTTCTTCAATAGCTCCATTGAGAAAGGTTGTCTTTACATCCATCTAGTGTAGATTCCATCCCATGGAAGTGACAAGAGATATGATAGTTCTGATGGAAGTATACCTTTCCACTGGAGCAAAGGTTTCGTCATAGTCTTCTCCCTCCTTTTGGGAGAACCCTCTGGCCACGAATCTTTCCTTATATTTATCCACGCTTCTGTCTACTGCATGTTTGATCTTGTATACCCATTTTGAAGTTACAACTGATTTCTCTTTAGGTCTGGGTACAATTTCCCATACTTCATTTCTCATAATGGATTGATGTTCTTCCACCATAGCTTCTTTCCATTGTTCCTTATTAACTGCTTCTTCAAATGTAGTAGGTTCTTCATCTAGAAGCTTTGTCATGTATGCTGCATAACTTGAGAATCTTTTCGGTCTTTTAGTCTTCCTGGATGTTCCTTCTGGAACCTTGATTCTTTCTGCATCTTCTAAGATGGCTTCAAGCCGAGCTCATCTTTTCTTATTCTTTGGTATATTATCTGGATCAACGTTCTCACATATCTCCATAGGTTGATCCTTTTCATTATTTTCACCTTCTGTGTTTTCTTCATTTAGTTCTTTAGTTTCTTCTTCTTCTATAGTTTCTTCAATAGATTTTCTGAAGGCCATTCTTTCATTGAATGTTACGTCTCTGCTTACTTCTATATTGTGTTGATATGGAATATATATTCTGTAGGCTTTGGATGAATCACTGTATCTACAAATATCCCCTTCTTTTCTGAGGGTTCTAGTTTATTTCTTTTATCTTTGGGAATATGAGAATAAACTTGACATCCAAATATTCTTAAGTTTTATACGTTAGGTTTCTTACCTGAGAATGCTTCTTCTGGTGTCATGTCCTTCAATATGAAATGAGGGCTTCTGTTCTGCACGTATATTGCCTTCATTGATGCTTCTCCCCATAGAAACATGGATAGATCTTGATCATTCAATAGGGCTTTTACTCTTTCTTCGATAGATTTGTTCTTCCTTTCTGCTACACCATTTTGTTGAGGATTATGAGGAATAGTTAGCTCCCTCCTAATCCCTACTGATTTGTAGAATGCAACGAACTCCCTTGAGCTGTATTCTCCTCCATTATCTATTCTTAATGTCTTGATCTTCTTGTTTGTAAGGTTTTCTATTTCTTCCTTGAATTCTTGGAACTTGTTGAATACTTCATCTTTTGACTTCAATAGGTATAGCCACGTCTTCCTTGAATAGTCATCTATGAAAGTTAAGTAGTAGAGAGCTCCTCTTAAATATTTTACTCGCATTGGACCGCAAAAATCTGAGTGTATTAGATCTAGGGTTTCCTTAGATCTATTGTTGTTGCTTGGGAATGGTTTCTTAATGTTCTTCCCAAGGTCGCATCCCTTGCAAATTCCTTCGTGTGTAGACTTCAATTCTGGTATCCCTTCAACCATCTTCCTAAGGAAAGGTAATGCTTGATAATTGATATGAGCATACCTTCTATGCAAAATCTCATTAGGGTTGAATTCATCATGTACTAGGGCTTCTTCATTTCATTCTAGTAGTCTATATATATTCCCTTCACATCTTCCAATAACCCTAGCATCTTCTATGCTGGAATCTTTATGCCATGATAACACCTTTTCATCTATGAAGGCTATTATGTTTACTTTGTCTTCTAAACATAATATTGATACAAGATTATTTTCTAAACCAGGTACATATAGAACATTTCTTAAGTGAACATGATTACCTGATTCCAATTTGATGGAGGCTTGTCCAAATCCTTCGACGGGGTAGGTGCTTTTGTCTCCAAGCTCCACTTTGTACGATGTCTTTCTCTCATTTAGATCTGAGAGTCTAGCTTGATCTCCTGTCATGTGCTTGGAAGCTCCATTGTCGATTATCCACATATCGTTTTCAATTGTCCCAGTAAGTGCTGAGTAATGTAAGAGACTGATTGTTTCGCACATGTCTTCGGTTGACTGATAACTGGTCATGCCTTGATCCAAATCTTCAACTGCGTCTTTTCTCTCTTCTGAGAAAGTCAATAGGTGCGTTGAGTTAGGACACATCTGGATATCTTCTCCTTAAGAAAGATGCTCCATCACAAGGTGTTGGATCTGAGAATTAGGGTTTCTGCAACTGCTACTACTAGTAACCCTAGCTGCAGTTCTTTGGAAGCTACTCCTGCTAGTAACCCTAGCGGCAGTTCCTCAATTAGCTCAATACCTAGCGGTTATGTTTCCTTCCAACGTTTTAGGCTGACTGAAGGGGGTGTGGGCCCATAACCTGTTAGAATATAGAGGATTTTGCTCGTTTAACCATTGACGATACCCTCGTCACCCAACCACATGCCTTAAGCCACCCTTTGAGCACCTTGACCTTGACCGAGAAGAGAATTCTGGCTACAATCAATAGCCAAGAGAGGCTAAATGCACCAAGCAAAAGAATAGAAACCAAACTGAACAGATGATCCCACCCAGAAGCTAACGCACCACTTTCCCAGCTCTCCCAGAAAACCTGCGCACCAAACTGCTACTGCCTGCACATATATTGCTCTCACTGCACCTACTGAGATATCAAATAATGAAACTGGCACCATGTATTTATAGTGGACTGGCCAGTCTAACTGGGTTGACTTCTCCTTCTGGGCATCAATAAATTCAATATAAATATGTTTTTTCAGCCGACAACTTGTTTAGGGTTTCCTTCAATTCTTTGCTTCCTTCCGGAGGATTCTAGTCTCGTCATAGGTCATAATATAGGTTCATACCTCCTGAAGCTACCATAATATTAACAGGTTGATTCACTTATTTATGGTACAATTTGATTATAGGTTACGGTACAGGTTGATGGATGGTTTGGGTTTATTGGTACAGGTTTATAGTGGTATATCTCACAGTGATAGTGTGACAGTGGTTCCAGCATTCTACTTCTACTTCAGGGAAGTTGGATGGGGCAAGGACAGGTGGTTGTAGCCACCTTCTGGTTGTATCTGGAGAACATAGGGGGTTGTAGACTCCTTCTGGTTCTAACCAGAGAATTGGGGAGTTGGAGCTTCCCTCAGGTTGTAGCCTGAGAAACTAGGGGGTTGGAGCCTCCTTCCAGTTGCAGCTAGAAAACAAAGGAAGTTGGTGCTTCCGATGAATGTAATTCTTCAACATATATAAGAAAAATAATTTCGTGGTTTTCTCCCGATTTGGGTTTCCACATAAAACACGGGTGTAATGTGTATGTCTGTGATTGTTCATTTCTTATTTCTCATTATTGAATAATAATTCTACATTGATATAACACTTGGATTATTTGAAGAAAAAAGATTATAATTACCCTATTACTGATTCACCCCCCCTCTTAGTAATCCAACATAAATCTTTCACAAGAACAATCTAGACTCGAGGAGAAGTCGGGTTAAGGTGATGATGCAATATCATGGATGGCAAAGATGGAAATATTCTACAGGAAAAGTGAAATATGAGACGAAGGAAAAACCAACAAATATCATGATTAAAGTAAAGTGACCTATAGTTCTACATTGGTACTGTTAAATGAACTGTAGTTTAATTATTAGTTCTATCAATTTATTTTCGAAGTATTTATGCAAGACAAAATTTGCAAGGAATTTTTTTTTGTTAGTTACTATCCATTTTTTCTTTAAAAAATGCACGAAACAAGAAAAGAGCTCTTAGAACACTTTGGGATCATCATCTAAATTTAAATCTACACATTATGTAACCCTGACAATGTAACCATCATTAAACATAAGATAGAAAGAGCATAAAAAGGAACATTTCTCCCATTATCTTAGAAACGAAAATGGGTCTCTTGGTTCCTGAAGAGTTGATGGTCAATCCTTATACTGTATTCTCCCCAAGAAAGTTTTATTTATATATATATTCTTTTGGTTCCAATTAACTATTACATAATAAAAAATTAGAAAATCAGATCAATTGAGGAATAGGATTAAGAAAAATCAATTTCAAGAACCTGTTAGAGTTTAGAAGGTAAACAAATTTATATTACGAATGAATAGATGCCCAGTTGCATTGGAAGTTCCAATGGTTATTTTAAAATTCAATCTAGATCCTTCACAATAAACGTTTATTTCTCCTTCCTTGCAAAATCCAAGACTTCACCGATACCTCCCAGCCAACGTTAGGGGTACTCTTATTTCCCCTTAGCCCTCAGTGCCACAAAGGGGCCACACACAGTAAACCAGAAAACAATAGCACAAACTTTCCCTCACAAGGAAGAGCTTCCACTCTTTACACAATTTTTCCAACCGAACTCTCAACAAGTAAAGTAGTCCAGAAAACGTTTGGCAGCATAAAAATACTTCCAAAAGTTATATCATTTCTCTCTTTCTCTCCAATTCATTTATAGGAAAATTAGCAATGACACTTGTCCTCTCATGCACAAATAAATAATTTTTTTAATACTTTAATCAAGGATTATTCACCCACACCACTTGTCACACTCTCCCAAAGTTTCACATGAAAAATCTCTTTTATTTTGATTAATTAGTCATTTTCCCTCACATTCCCCAATGTGTTCCTATTTTTTCTCTTAGTTGTCCCTTAGTTCCCCAATCCTTCATTTATTTTGTGTCCCCTAACTATATTTTAGTTTGAGTTGTATTGGAAGTATTATTTTAGTTAGGATTAGTGGTTGTTTGAGTCAAGATACCAACTCTAAGTTAACCACCTATTCTCTCATGTTTTTATTTTATTTTTATTTAAAATCTCTTTTATTATTTTCATGCACACATGTGCATCTTCCCAACTTTTGATTCTTATTCCCCCTTTTACTATAATTTATTTAAATTTCAATTCCCTAAACTTATTTAATATTTCATTTAGTCAAACCTCTTAGACTTAGATTCTTTGTTAGTTTCCTTATTTACAATTTAATAATCATTTTCATGCTCTTTTCTAATAATGTCTAAGTATTTTTTTTTATTTTAATTTCTAGGCATTCTAGATTTTATTCACTCACAATTAGATTACGCGACGTTCCCTTCAATATGAATCTTCGTCCTCCAAGGGTGCCACTCGCCTTTGACTAGTTTAGAAATTTTCCTAACACTTGGAGTCAACACTCCACTTGGTTGACCTTGTGGGAGACTAAGGTTTGTCTAATATATAAGGATTCTGATTTATTGGGCACCCCTTATAATTATTAATGAGAGATTTTCTTAGTCTTCCCTGATGACATCGTGGACCTATCGAACTAGGTAATAGTTAACCTATCGTTCAGGTTATGGCGGGAGTGCTAGTAAGCTATGACATGGATGATACCACACCTCTCCCTCATCTGTCTAGTTTCTATGTATGACCTCTTTAGTCTATATGTGGATCACATTAGCAAGCGTCACCAAGCCTTCATCCACTGACAAGAACAATCTCAATAATCCATATACATAAAATCCATATTGAAATCATTATATAACTCATACATGTAAATCAATACTCAAGACTCAAACCAAATACAATTCCTCTCCCTAATTCAATCTGGATTCCAAGGAAGTCCATTGATTCCATCGACATCCTCAACATGTCATGTATCCTTCACACTAAAGAGAAATCATCAATAATACATGTCAATATATATACATCTAGATGTTAACATATAATCACAATGACATGATAATATAACTCATAATCAAGTAGAAATCATAATGTACCATAACCGGATCACTTGCTCACAAGTGTCCTCAAAGAATAAGTCAGTGTAAAGTGTAATCAATGGAACTAGATGTTACATACACCCCCTCTTATTTTAAACTTCGACCCAAAGTTTGTATAGTCTAATAATGAAAGTAATAACCATATCTCACACAAATCTATATATCCAATCTATCAAACAAATAAGGAAATCGTCGATGCATCTCATATGCATCCTCCCATGTAGTCGAGTGTGGACTATAATTTTCCCACTGGACCTTGACCTGGTCGACTATTCAATTGTTATAAAAACAGGACCGTGGAGCAATAAAATAAAACAAATGCGGAAACAAAACACAGAAGATACACAATACAATAGAGACACAAATTTACGTGGTTCACCCAGTGTGGGCTACATCCACCAGAGAAATTGCCAGGTCATTTCTTTATTATTATCTAGTAAATGAAGGAATGCAACCTACAACAAAAACCGTTGTAACTTCCTCTCCTTTCTCTCACAATCTCCTCTCTCAGAATAAAATGCTCACCATCATGCATACCCACAATACATTTCCATCATAACATAGGGTTTCCTTCTAGGGAAAAAAACACTAACATAATTTCTACCATTAGATATGCAACCTTATAATGAATGGTCTAGATTTACAATGAAATTAAAATATACATTTAGAAGGAAATTTTTCCTTTGGGAGCTTTTCCCTCAAACCCCCAAGACCCTACAGAGGGGGTACCCCCCTTTGCACTCCCCCGCTTGGAAGAGTGTACATAATTCTAGGTTGTAAAGTCTTCATGGGGTATAAACAAAGTTGAAAGCAAGGACCTCTAAATCAGAAAGATAATCAAGCTCCACAACCAACAATCTCCCACTTGGACACTGATCTCAACAACTCCACCATTGTTGCATATGCTAGACTCTGTAACTTCTTAGACCTAGAAATTTTCTCATCTTCATTTTCATTCTTGAAAATCAGTTGAAACTGAGCAGGTACTCAGTTTCTCTCTAGTTACTCCCTTTGTTAACATGTCTGCAGGATTTTGGATAGTTTGTATCTTTTCCAACTTCAAATGTCCATCTTCCAAGGTGGATCGTATGAAATGGTACCTCAATTGTATATGCTTAGTATTCAAATGGAAGGCTGATTTCTTTGCAAGATGAATTGCACTCTCACTATCACAGTACAACCTGCTATTCTCCTACTTCTTTCCCAATTCCTCCATAAACCTTTCTAACCAAATCATCTATTTACTATCCTCTGTAGAAGAAACATACTCTACCTCTGTTGTTGAAAGTGAAACAAGCTTTTTCAATTTCAAAATCCAACTTACTGTTGTTGCACCTATAGTAAAAACATACCCTGTGGTGCTCCTCCTTCTATCTTTATCACCTGTCATATCTGAATCAACATATCCCTGTAGAAAAGTGTTTGAACCTCCAAAACATAATGCATGAGTAACAGTACCTCTCAAATACCTGAGAATCCACTTTACTTCATCCCAATCTTCTTTACTTAAATTGTTCATATACCTGCTCACAACTCCCATTGCATGTGAAATATATGGTCTTGTGAAAACCATTGCATACATCAAGATGCCAACTGCTGATGAATAAGGGACCCTGGACATGTATTTTATCTCCTCCTATGTCTTGGGACACATTTCCTTAGTTAATTTTAAATGACTAGCCAAATGTGTACTAACTGGTTTTGCATTCTGCATTCTAAACCTTTCCAACACCTTCTCTGTGTACTCACCCTAAGACAATGTCAATTTGTAAGTTTTTTTGTTTCTTCTTATTCTCATGCCAAGGATTTTATTTACATCACCCAAATCCTTCATCGCAAATGAATTGGATAATTTCTTCTTGAGCATATTTATATCCTGCATATTAAACTCTGCAACAAGCATGTCATCTACAGACAATAAAAAGATAATATAGCTCCCATTTTCTAGCCTTTTAAAATAAACACAATGATTAGAATGACATCTACTATAACCATATTCTGTCATAAACCTATCAAACTTCAAATACTACTACCTTGGAGCTTGCTTTAGGCCATACAATCCCTTCTTCAACCTGCATACCAAATTCTCCTTCCCTTTGACCTCATACCCCTGTGGTTGCTGCATATAAATCTCTTCCTCCAAATCCCCACGGAGAAAAGTTTTTTTTACATCTAACTGTTCAAGATGCAAATATTCTACTGCCACAAGACTTAAAATAGTGCTAATTGAAGTCATTTTAACAACATGAGAAAATATTTCATCAAAATCTATACCTTTCTTTTGTCAAAAACCCTTTACAATAAGTCTAGCCTTGTACCACTTTTCTCCTCCATTTTCTTCCTTCAACTTGTAAACCCATTTATTATGCAATGCTCTTTTTCCCACAGGCAACTGAACCAAGTCCCAAGTCCAGTTATTTTCCAAGGAATCCATTTCCTCTTTCATGCCTTGCTCCCACTTATTTTTGGTGTCTACTTGCATTGCCTCTTCATAACATTCTAGTTCACTAGAATCAGTCAACAATAAATAATACAATGGAGAGTATCATTCAGTGGGTATATTTAACATGGTAGATATTCTACCAAAACTTGCAGGTGTTTGAGGTACCTGCTTCTCCTGTTGTTGTACATTTTGATTTTCAGGTTCCTTTGGAATTTCTTCTTCAGTGATCTCATCAATAACTGTGTATTCTTGTTTTTCTTCTTCATGTTTCTTTCCCTGCAATTGATCTTTCTACATGAACTTCTCATTGAATATGAAATCTCTACTCCTAATGATTTTTTTATTTTGATAATCCCATAATTGATAACCAAAAGCATTAACATCGTATCCAATAAAGGTACACTTATTGGATTTAGACTCAAGCTTTGTTCTATTTTCTTTATTAATATGGACAAATGCTTCACAGCCAAAAGTTTTCAAAAACGAATAGTTTACCTTTTTTCCTGTCCATTCCTCCTATAGAATTGTACCATGCAAAGAGCTTGAATATTCTCTGTTTATTAAGTAAACAACAATATCTACAACATCTACCCAGAAATGTAAGGGAAACCCAGCATGTAATCTCATACTCCTTTTACGCTCCATGATTGTCCTGTTCATCCTTTCTGACACACCCTTTTCTTGTGGTGTTCTTGGAACGGTCTTCTCTCTACGAATCCCATGTTATGAACAATAATCATCAAACTCCTTGTTGCAATATTCACCTCCATTATATGATCTGAGACACTTCAAAATTTTTCCTATCTCATTCTCAACTAAAGCTTTCCATTTCTTAAAAGTATCAAAAACATCAGATTTTTGTTGAATGCAATAAACCCAAGTTTTTCTA
>JZKD02S2203713.1:259660-278565 GCA_000966675.3 Picea glauca
ACCTGTGAGTTCCACTACTTATACAATACCTTTATATCATTTTACTGGCATGACCAATAATGTTGTCACAGTTTCATACCAATTGTTGGTTGGTTCTCACACAATTCTTCCTCTCTAACTCACTAACTCTACCATGGTCCCACAAGCTTTACATGTTTTTGCCGTAAATGCAGTAATAACTCAAGATCCTATTGGAACACCATTTCCTTTTATATCAAATCCGTCACTTCCTCCTGGGTATAATGCTTTGAATACTTCCATTTCTAATCCTTCCCAAAGTCCATCTGGAGGTTCTAATATTTTTGTTCCTCCTAGGTATAATGTTGCTTGTAGTTTCGTTCCTACACCTACGCAATTTCTCTCCAAGGGACTGAGCATTCCTCCTCCACCTTCACCTGGAGAATCTAATCTTCCTATAACTAGTAGCTCCAATAAAGTTGGAGGAACAAGTCATTTTGTCACTTCTGGTTTTCAATTCATGTTGGAGGTCAACCTCTAGTTGGGGGGCAACCTCAAGTTGGGGGGAAACCTCAAGTTGGAAGCCATAACCCAGTGTATTGACAAAATATCTCTGGATTACAATCTCAACCTTGTAATTTTCATTTCCAAGGTAATCAACGACCGCCCGAGGGGGAAAATATTCAGGTTAATTCTTTCATAACCCCTAATCTGGGGAAAACATATCCAGGATCTATGAATCCTACTTTGGGTCAAAATTTTCAGTCTAATGATCCTTTCTAAGGAATCTTACCTAATCAATCAACTCATGTTGGCTATTCAACTCAAAATCCTCCACCACCGAATTCATCAGGACTCTCTAACTATCTACATACTTATTATGGTCCTACTATAATATCTATAGGAGTACCCCCTCAAAACTACCGATTTCCTCAAGTGAACAGACAATTGTCGTTTCTTGCTACTTTGGATTTACCGAATTTATCTAGGATTTTGAATGATCCTATTTTTCATTCTCCTTATTGGCCCATCATACCTGCCAAATTGCCATGGGACATTCCTAAGTTTGATGATCGATCAAGAGAAGACCCAAATAATCACGTCATGGCATTCCATCTTTGGTGTTCATCCAACTCCTTGATGGATGACTCTATAAGATTACATCTTTTCTAATGAACTCTTACAGGTTTGGTAGCCAAATTGTATATTAAATTACCATGAGGATTCTTCAATGAATTCAACACCTTAGCTATTGAAGGATCAAATACTTTCATTGAGAGGGGGGGGGTGAATCAATGACACAATAATTTTAACAATTTTTATTTGTTAATGAAAACAAAATTTTAACACAATATTTTATTGTGGAACCCAATTGGGAAAACCACAAACACTTTTCTATTAACTACAAAAAAAAAAAATTACATGTTACATAGAACGAACACGTTCTTCCTCTTAGATCAACACCAACTAATCAGGATGCACTCAGACCCTTGTTCACCAGCACCAACTAGTGGGATGGTTCAACACCTTGTTTAGTTAGCTACAACTAACAAGGAAGCACTAAATCCCCTACAGGCACCAACCTACCCTTGCACCACCCAACCACCCTTATTTTCTGAATCTAGAAACTTTTTGTATCATGTCTTCAGTGCATCTTTGTCCTTGCTTCTATGATTTAATATATTTTGATTTAGACTATAAAGACACATTCTTCTCATCACTCTTTCTCGTTTATATAATCTTCAAAATGATGTGAGTTATAATGCATTTTTTCCTTTGGTTTGGACCATCACACCTCTTCATTTAACTTAACCACAATCACTACAAATACTACAAAAATTGAGTTCTACTGAGGTTCTTCCTTCAAACCATTATATATGGTCGACAGCGCAAAACCACGGGATTATCGACTTAAGTGATGTATAATTGTTTTCCTTTAATTCTCTTATTCCATATGACCATAGGCAGTGACCAGGCACTAGGCCCAACGACTGCTTGATCACATATCATAATCAAGGGCCACATTTTAATATCCCGATTAGATGGATGGTTCTCATTTACTTTGGGACTTCGAGGGCTCAGATAATCACTACTCCATTTTCCTTTGGAGTGATCACCTATTGAATAAGTCATAAAATAGTGGATATCACTTGTTGTCGGTTGATACTTACACTTACACTATCCTTACACTATATTTTATCAACGGTCAAGAACGCTCCCAAAGTGTTCTTAAGATCATATGACTCATGTCCACGTTAGAACTTCGGCCTTCGAGACTTTGGGACATATGGCATTTGCTGGTGGTGAAACTCCCGAAGTAAAAACTCCCGAAGTGACATAACTTGTTGATGTCACTTGTTGACATGGCATGGGCCGATTTCATCTTGAAACTTGTCATCATATGATTACACCATGTGTCCTTGCTGACATCATTTTTTATGACATGGGCTCTCAATGTGAGTGCTACGTGTCTTAACCTCGTGACTTCAGAACTTCGGCCTTTAGGTGATTTTACATGTTCTCAACTCCATTTCACCGAAGTGATCAACACCGAAGTTGACCATCATCCTGATCCAACAATCATCATGTATTGTCCAAATCTAATGGTCCTTATTCATTTTGGCCTTCGAGACTTCGAGTAATTCGATTTCTCCACTTCCCAATTCTCCCTAAGTGAGATTCACCGAAGTTTAAAAATCGAGTAACTTGACTTCATCTAATGGACATTCTTTAACCCAAAAAGGATTAACATGATCCAACGACTATCAAGAATTTGACTATTTAGGATATTTTTCCTTTGGCCTTGCTTATCCTATCCTTCTACTTTTCTCGATCCGACAGTCATGATATCAGTGTTTCCTCAGATCAGATGACATACATTTATTTTGGGTTATTTGTGGTTTACTCTGTCCTTCCAAGAAGCATGATATGACGGTCCTTATATCTCCCGAAGTTTTCTTCATATCGAACGGTTCACATTTGCTTCGGTACTTTGGCCTTTGGGTGATCTTACTTCTTCTCAACCCTTTTCTCCTGAAGTGGTCAGCACCAATGTTGACCACTGCTAACTTGGCGTGCTCTAAACAGATCGGGCGGTCCTTATTTACTTCAGGACTTCTTATCGAATGGTATTCATATTTTCTTATCCTATCCTTCAACGCAACTTGATCCATCAGTCGAGAATGGTCCTAGAGTAGATCAATGATCAATGATGATTGCGGGGTCCTCAACTAGCACGACGTTTAAAACTATCTTGGAGTTCTGCAATGGAAATTGCTTGTTGGTAGTGGAACTAATTCCAACTGTAGATCTATTGACAGGTGACCATCGAAGGTCGATGTGGATTCTGGAACCATAACTTGCATGTTTTTTTATCCCGTTGCCAAAAATCTACAATTGAAGTTGTGTGATTGTTGGTGGATCAACCACAAACGTCGATATTTGAATCTATAAGATCTGACAGTATTGACTAATTGTGGAATTGCAAATAACATGTTGTTTAATTCTCCTTTACCTCTGCACAATATATCCCTATCGTTGATTTGGTGCTTGCGTATCCTATGGTCATGACTTAATATGATCGTTTCATGGGTCAACCATAGTCATCGATCTTTGAGTTGATGAGGTATGATGATCTAGACTAATTGTGGGATTGGAAACAACCTGTCATTTAATTCTCCCTTCGCCTGATATGGCTTGCATATCTGATGGTCGCAAATTGATCCAATCGTTGACCAATCCTCCAATGGTCCTTAAGCCCATGGTCACTCATATGACTACATGAGATGATCAACATCATCAATTTCTTGATCGAACGATTGTTGAGGCTTCTCACCTTTTCTTGTGCATCGATCGACTTCTCAGTATTTCCATCGATCCTGATGACATTTCTACAATGCACTCTTCCTTCTGATCTTTGATCTTAATTTTCTAACCCTCGTAAGATTTAATCTCTTCATATTTTCCTATTGTTTGACATCAATGACAACACATTAATGACACTATGTCCAACAATATCCCCCTTTGTCATTGATGGAAATAAACCAACTTCATACACAATCTCCCCCTGTGATGATGCTTCACTCTTCTGAAGTTACTCTCCGCCTTTGACATCAATGGAAAATGGTTTCTTCCCCTATGGTAAAGCTATGTATGTTTTTATGCTTCTGGCAGGAATATAAACTCGGGTAACTCCTCCTGACTTTGATTGTTGTCTCCCCCTGAATTGGTGCCAATTGATGCATTATTTTCTTGACAAATTATATTGGAAGAGGGATTACTCCAAATATTTTCCTGATATATTCAAATACATATTTGCTTAAGGGTTTAGTGAAAATATCTGCCACATGTTCTTGTGTTGGGACATATTCCAATTTAATGTTCTTATTTTCAGCCTGATCTCTTATATAGTGGTATTTTATGGGAATGTGTTTTGATTTGGAGTGATGGACAGGATTCTTGGGGAGACTTATAGCGCTCACAGTAGATAGTAGTAGGTTTTTCAAATACCATTTTGATGTCTTTTAGGGTTTGTTTCATCCATTCCACTTGTGTGCAACATTTTGTTGCTGCAATATACTCAGCTTCAGTGCTAGACAGGGAAAATGAAGACTATTTCTTGCTTATCCAAGCTACCAATGATTCTACCAAAAATAATGCTCCTCCACTTGTAATGTTTCTTTCATCTACACAACCTGCCCAATATGCATCTAAATAGGCTTTTAAATTGAATGAATCCTTTCTAGAGTACCACAAACCAAGATCTATGGTTCCTTTCAAATACCTAAAGATTCTTTTCACATCTTGTCACTTGGAATCTAGCCACCATCCCAACATTTTGCTTGACATCAAGTCTAGAAGTTGTTACATAGAGTAAACTCCCAATCATTGATCTGTAGTGTTTTGGATCTACAACTTTGGACTCATATTCATTTCTTAGTTTTCATCCAACTAGCATAGGTGTATTAACATGTTTGCAATCCTATAACTAATTTTTTTAAGCATATCTTTAACATACTTGGACTGATGAATAAATTATCCTATATTGGACTATATTATTTATAATCCAAGAAAGAAATTCAGTTCACCAAGCAAGGAAATTTCAAATTCTTGTTGCATCCTCCTAGTAAAGTCCTTTCTCATTTTTTCATCATCACTGCCAAATATAATATCATGAACATATACTTCCACAATAATCATGTTATTACCAACAATTTTACAATAAAGATTGATGCTTGTTGATCCTCTTTTGAGACCTTGTTTTTGTAAATAAGAATCTAGACTTGCATACCATGATCTGGGTTCTTGTTTTAGCCCATAGAGTGCTTTATTTAGTTTACATACATAGTCTCCTTTGTTATTTAATTGTAATCCTTTTGATTTATCAATATATACTTCCTCTTCTAAGTTTCCATTGATAAATGATGACTTGACATCCATTTGGTATACTTTAAATTTTTTGTAGCTGGAGAAAGCTAAGAACATCCTAATTTCCTCTAATTTGGCCAAAGGTGAAAATGTTTCTTCATAGTCTACTCCTTCGACCTGAGAATACCCTTTACATACCAATCTGTCTTTGTTCCTGATTAATTTCCCATTCTCATTCATTTTGTTTTTATACACCCATTTAGTTCCATTGACATTTTTATTTTTTGGTCTTGGAACTAGTTCCCAAGTTTGATTTTTTTCAATCTGGTCCTATTCTTCATTCATATCATTGATCCAATTCTCATGTTTACATGCCTCTTTGATTGAGTTGGGCTCAATATGTGACAAAAGTGTTATTTATGTATGATACAACAATTGTCTTCTTGTGTGCACTCCATCACTCTTATTTTGAATAATCAGTTCTTCAGAATGATTCTTTTGGGTCATTCTTGAGGGTGTCTTTGTGTCTCTTCTTGGGGATTCTTCTCTTGTCTCTTCTTCTCGAATATATTATTCATATTCATTAGTATCCATATCATCCTATTCTCTTTCTTATTTATTTTCTTATACTTCATCTTCTTGTGTACCAAATGACTCATCATCATATTCATCTTCACTGTCAAGTATAGTCTCTTGATCTTTGATACTTATCGTTTATAAATCATCCACCTTGACATCTGAAATATCAAAAATCTTATGTAATATAATATTGTATCATCTGTATTATTTATTGGTAGAATCGTATCCAAGAAAGATACCTTCATCAGATCTAGCATCAAATTTTCTGAGATTCTCATCAAGCCTTTTGATGTAGCACTTACTTCCAAATACCTTGAATTATTTTATCGAAGGAGCTCTCCCAAACCATAGTTCATAAGGATTCTTATCACTATTAATCCCGAGCTGACCTCTATTCATTATGTATATTGTTGCGCTTACAACTTCTCTCCAGTATCCATCAAATAATATTGCTTCATTGAGCATAGTCCTTGCAGCCTCATGGATTGTTCTATTCCTTCTCTCAGTGATCCCATTTTGTTGAGGTGTTCTGGAAGTAGAGAATTTCCGTTTTATTCCATGGGTTTCACATAAGAGATCAAACTCTTTTGAGGTGAACTCATCACCATTATCTAATCTAAGAAATTTGATTTTTATCTCTTTTTCATTTTCAACAAGGGTCTTCAAAGATTTGAATATGTTGAGTGCTTCTAATTTTTTCTTCAGAAAACATTCCCAACCCATTCTAGTAAAATCATCAATGAACAACATAAAGTAGGAATCTCCTTGTAAACTCTTGGTCCTTGTAGGTCCACAAAGGTCGATGTGAACAATCTCTAAATGTTTTGAGGTTGAGTATTCTTTTGTTTTGAAGCTTATTCTAGTTTGCTTCCCTAGTTGACAATGTATACACATAGGATTTGAGGGCTTTATGATAATTGGTAAGTTTCTTACTGCCCCAAGATTATTGATATTCACTAAATTGTCAAATTTAATGTGCCCCAACCTTCTATTCCATAGCCAACTTTCATCTACTAAATGTATATGACACTCATTCAATTTTTTATTTAGTATATATACATTCTTGGGAGTTCTAGGAGCAGTACAAACCAATTTTCCATATTCCTCTCTCCTAATCTCACATTTCTAGGAATCACAGATGAAAACATTCCCCTGATAACAAATTTGGCTGACACTTAATAAGATAGGTTTCAGTTTTGAAACATGCAACACATCCTTGGCTTTGTCTTTTCCCAAACTCGTAGTGCCTTTCCCAAGTATGTTACAAGAAGCATTGTCACCAAATGTAACTTTACCCTTTTGTTTGTTCAAGTTCAAAAACTTGTCCTTGTTTCTTGTCATATGTTTTTAGCACCCACTGTCAACATACTAGAGATCTTCTTTATCTTGATCTTTCAAGGCAATGAGACATTCCTCTTTTGATGTTTTTAGTTTCCAAAGATTATTTTTATCTCTAATGTACTTTGTTTTTTCTAAGACTTCTATTAATATGCAACTACCAGCCTTATGTCCATAGTTATGACATCTGAAGCATTCTAGGTCCCCTTCTTGTAGAGGTGCAAAGGAGTTGTAGTTTCTTCTTTTAACTTGATTTTTTGTTTGGTTATCTTTAAGGTTATAGTTCTTAACCCTCAAAATTTTCCTTCTCTATGATCTACAATTCATAGATTTGTGTCCAAAATTAGATCATGCAAAGCAATAACCAAAGAAAATGTGAGGATACATATTTTGATCAACTTTCTTTGGTGTTGTCTTATATTCCTTCTTGAACGGTCGAACTAGTCCTCTGGATTTTTGATCATTACTTGTCTTCTCTTCATCTTTCTTCTTGAGTGTACTGAGGAGAGAAATTGCATAATATTTTTAGTTAACTTGGTTTTCTACTTGAGAATAACCTATTCCATTTTTATTACTTGAATCCCTTTTTGTGGTAATAATCTTATCTAATATTTTAGAGCTATTCTCATATCTTGTTTCAATGAGTTTTGCATCAAGTTATTTTCTTAGGTGAACTATTTATGCCTCCATTATTTCACAGGTTATTTGTTTTTCTTTAAGAGACTTTTCCAGAATTTTTTCAAGCCTATTTTCTTCTAGTATTTGGTTTTTCAGGTTTTTCATGAGTTTCCCCATCTCTTTTTCTTTATATTCATGTTTCTCTTTTTGTTCAACTATAAAACTTTTCAGTTGTCTATATCTGGTTTTGTATTTTCTTAATTCATCCAAGGCACTGAGAAGTTCTTCTTCCACATTAACCTCTACTTCATCTTCTGACTCTTCCTCATGCTCAATTTATTTTATCTCATTAGGTTATTCAATACCTATGAAAAGGACGTCATCATCATTATTATCACTAGACTCTGATGAACTATTGTTTTCTTCTTTTGAGTAAAAAATATTTTTTCCTTTGTAGAACATTTTCTTGTAGTTGGGTTTTTCCTTCTTCTTGTATTGTTATTTTTTTCCTCTTCATATTCAAAGTCCTCCTTGGAATAGGGACACTTGGAAGAAAAATGGCCAAAATTTCAATAATTAAAACATTTTAAAGGTAGCTTGCCTTTGTACTTCCCTGATCCTTTCTGAAGTTTTTTAGTAAAATTGGATTCTTCTACATCAGATTCTTCATGATGGCTGGGTTGAGGTTTTTGCTTCTGATTTTTTGTTTTCTTGAGAACCTTGAATTTTGCCTCTCCTTTTGGAAGGTTTTCATGTCCTAATCTTAACTCATAGGCTGTGAGGATTCCATACAATTCATCCATGGTGTGTTTATCCATATTTTCTTGATCTTCAAGAGTGGACACTTTAGGACTGTATAGAATAGGTAGTGTTCTTAGTATTTTTCAACTAGATCGTTGTTTGACACTTCTACTCCCAAAACTATGATTGCATTAACAATATTATCAACTCTTTTGAAGTACTCTGAGATATTTTCTTCATCCTTCATTTTTAGACCTTCATATTGTACTTTGAGAGTCTGGAGTTTGTCCCTCTTTACCCTAGAATCTCTTGCATATATAGTTTCCAATTTATCCCAGAGTTGTTTTTCATTATTACAGTTTAGTACTTTAGCAAGGACTTTCTTACTCAATCCAGTTTGTAGTGTGTTTAAAGACTTTGCATGTTCCCCAAAAAAATTATTGTCTTCTGGTTCTATGGGAGTGGATTTCGGAACATCATAACCATTTTAAACTAATGTCCATATTTCCAGTCCAATGGACACCAGATAAATTTTCATTCTAAGACTCTAGAAGACATAGTCTTCACCATCAAATAGGGGGATTTTTTATGACATCTTCAACTGTTGATATATTCTGATGTGTATTTCTCTTCAAGTGATTTAAAGATTTTTTGAAGAGACCCACTCTTATACCAATTGAAGGATCAGATCATATCACTGAGAGGGGGGAGTGAATCAATGACACAATAATTTTATCAATTTTCTTTTATTAATGAAAACAAAAATTTAACACAATATTTTATCATGGAACCCAATTGGGAAAACCACAAACACTTTTCTATTAACTGCAATTGTTTTTTTTACATGTTACATAGATGGAAGATGTTCTTCCTCTTAGATCAACAAAAACTGATCAAGATGCACCCACACTCGTGTTCACCGGCACCAACTGGTAGGAGGGTTCAACCCCCTGTTTAGTCATCTACAACTAACAAGGAAGCACCAACTCTGTTGCAAGCACCAACCTTCCCTTGCACCACCCAACCACCCTTATTTAGCTCATGGGATAATTTTCCATCATTTTTTCCAAAAAAGATTCGCTATTCTAAAAATGATTCGCCCAAATTATATAGGATAAAATTATTTTACCTTAAAAATCACCAAAATTTTATACAAACTATATAAAATCCTTAGAAATTTGAATATTTTTACAAAAATGTCACCAAAAATTTATAGTTGGCATATGAAAGATTACTAATATTCACCAAGGTCTCTACATTTTAAAATAAATTTCCATCCTTAAAATCATCCATGTTCTAATTTATATAATCTTCAAAACAACGTGAGTTATAAAGCATTGTGTCCTTTCGTTTGGACCATCACACCTCTTCATTTAAATTAACCATAATCATTGAAACTATTGCAAAAATCGAGTTCTATTGAGGTGCTTCCTTCAAACCATTACATATGGCCGACAACAAAAAACCATGGGCTTATCGACTTAAACGATATATAATTTTTTTCCTTTAATTCTCTTATTCCATATGACCATAGGCAATAACCAGGCACTAGGCCCAACGAGTACTTGATCACATATCAAAATCAACTGTCACATTTTAATCTCCCGGTTAGATGGACGATTCTCATTTACTTTGGGACTTCGGGGGTTCAGATAATCACTGCTCCATTTTCCTCCGGATTGATCACCTACTGAATAAGTCATAAAACGGTGGATACTGCTTGTTATCGATTAACACTTCCACTTAATCTATCCTTCCACTATACTTGATAAATGGTTGAGAATGCTCCTGAAGTGTTCTTCAGATCATATGACTCATCTCCACTTCAGAAATTTGGCCTTCGGAACTTTGGGACATAGGGAATTTGCCGGTGGTGAAACTCTCGAAGTAAAAAATATTAAAGTGACGTAACTTGATGACGTCACTTGTTCAGATGGAATGGGTCGATTTCATATTGATACTTTCCATCATTTGATTACGCCACATGTCCTTGTTGATGTCACTATTGATGACGTGGGATCTCAATGTGAGTGCTACGTGTCTTAACCTCATGACTTCGCAACTTTGGCCTTCGGGTGATTTTACATGTTCTCAACTCCATTTCTTTGAAGTGGTTAGCGTTGAAGTCGACCATCATCCTAATCCGAAGGTCATCATGTATTGTATAGATCTAATGGTCCTTATTCATTTCGGACTTTGGGACTTCGGTTTATTTGATTTCTCCACTTCCTAATTCTCCCAAAGTGAGATTCCCCAAAGTGTAAACCTTGAGTAAATTGACTTCATATAATGGTTATTCTTTAACCCAAAAAGGATTAACATGATCCAATGACTGTCGGGAATTTGGGTCTTCAAGATATAGATCCTTTGTCCTTGCTTATCCTATCCTTCTACTTTCCATGATATGATGGTTAGGATATCTCCCAAAGTGTTTCCTCAGATCAGACAGCTTACGTGTATTTCAGGAGATTTGTGGTTTACTTTTTCCTTCCACTAAGCATGATATGACGATCGTAATATCTCCCAAAGTGTTCTTCATATCGCACATTTCACATTTGATTTGGTACTTTGGCCTTCAGGTGATATTACTTGGTCTCGACCCTTTTCTCCTGAAGTGGTCAGCGTTAAAGTTGACCACTACTACCTTGGAGTGATTTGAATAAATCAAACGGTCCTTATTTACTTCAGGAATTTGTATAGGACAGTATTCGTATTTGCTTATCCTATCCTTCCACTCAAATTGATCCATCGATAGAGAATGGTCCCGCAGTAGATCAAATATCAAGGATTATTGTGGGTTCCTTGACTAGCACGACGTTTAAAACTATGTTCGAGTTCTGTAATTGAAACTGCTCGTTAGTTGTGGAACTGATGCCAACCATAGATCTATTGACCGGTGACCATCAACAGTCGATGTGGATTCCAGAACCATAACTTGTGTGTGTTTTATCCCATTGGCCAAAATCCGCAATTGAAGTTGTGCGATTTTTAGTGGATCAACCACAGTCATCGATATTTGAATCTATAAGATATGACGGTCCTGAATAATTTTGGAATTTGAAATAACACATTGTTTAATTCTCCTTTCTCTCTCCAAAATATATCCTTGTCATTGATATAATGCTTATGTATCCGATGTTCATGATTTAATATGATCGTTTGGTGGATCAACCATAGTCATCGATATTTGAGTTGACGATATCTGAAAATCTAGACTAATTGCAGGATTGTAAATAGCATGTAGTTTAATTCTCCCTTCACACTCTGCAATCAATCCCTACCCTTGACATGGATTTCATATCCAACGGTCACAAATTGATCCAATCATTGACCAATCCTCCAACGGTCACTCATATGACCAATGTCCATTACATGAGATGATCAACATCGTCAATTTCTTGATCAGATAGTTGTTGAGGCTTATCACCATTTCCTTTGCATCAATCGACTTCACAGTCTTTCCATCAATCCTAACAACATTTATACAATGTGTTCTTCCTTCTAAGATTTTATCTTCATTTGCTAACCCTCCTAAGATTTAATCTTTGCATACCTTTTTACTATTTGACATCAATGAAAACACATTAATGACACTATGTCCAACAACTATGGATTTCTTAACGCATTACCAATTTACAATACGATATGAGACAGGAACTGAAATTTTGAGTTTTTTTAAACAATCATTTTCTACTCGCATTTCCGATCATTTTCATGAGTGGAGGAGGAGAAGATGATTAATCAAAGTTCCCCTTCCTGATCAACTTTTGGCCAAGTGGTTTACCAAGTGACTCATTGGTCCTATAGCCCATGATGTGGCCATGGGTGGTGTCATCACTGAAGAGAAGGATATTACTCATGCTCAATATTTGGATCTCGTTTATTCACAAACGATCACACTATATGACTTGATCCTTGATTCTCCTCATCCATCTATGATACCGACCCCAACACCTCCAGTAGCTTATCATGTTGTTGATGGCATGATTGTCACTTTTCATGATGAGATTCAGTCTAAGAAAGACATTCATTCCAATCCCAAGTCTACTACTCCTAATGCACAAAATAATCCTTCTTTGATTCCTTTTCCTAGTAAAACCTTTGAAGTTACTTCAGTTCAATCTACACTTACTGGTAAAAATCAAAATAAAAAGAAATGGAAGGGTTAGAATAAATAGGACAAAAATAATAATCAACAATCTGAGAAACCCAAGACTCAGCCTCCTGATGACAAAGACAAGTGAAAACCTCTTTATCCTTTCCTTATCTGTGGTGAGGATCATTATATGAAATATTTTCCACGATATGCTAAGGTTACTAAGTTCCTGCAAGGGACCGAGACACCTCCTACTCCTGCCATTTTGTCAGAACCATTTCCTTCTCAACAACAGGCCCAATTGGTCATTCATTACCAACCTTCTCCCTCTACCATGTCTTATGTACTTATGTGAACTGGTGACTCCAATAAGAATGAAGTTTCAGTCACAAATCGAGCCAAAGATTATTCTCCTTTCAAAGAGAAAATTGATGATTCACCACCTCTGTTGGTTCAACCTCCTCCACCAACTTCACCTCCAAACCGTCCTCTTCATATCGAATGAACAGACATAGATACAATTCTTCGTCCTCCTCCCAAGGGCGTTGTTCAAAAGTCATTGTTTAATCCTCACACACGTGCTTCCCGAAACTATAGTATTGTAGAAGACCTTGCGCAAGCACCCTCTGCAATGTCAGCTCTTGAAGTCCTTCAAAGTTGTCCTACACAATGGAAGGAACTGTTAAAGGATATTTTTGGAATTGATCCTATCGATACAAACTTGATAATATTTGACTTGGAAGATCATATTCCAAGGCTTCCTCCTCAATTAGTGTTTCAAATACAAGTTGTTGTGGAAAATAAGAATATTTTTTGAACCGTTATTGATGAAGGAGCCTCAACATGCATCATGTTCGTTACCTGTTGGAAATCCATTGGTTCTCCTTCCCTTGCTGAGTCACACAATACTCTCAAGGATTTTAATTGTACCGGGTTTAAACCTTATGGTGTTATTCCTTCATTTTCTATTACGTTAGAAGGTAAAGAGGTTAATGTTGAGGTTTAGGTCTTTAATGCACCTCTCGATTACAACCTTCTACTTGGTCGTAGTTGGATTGATTCCATGTGAGCAATTGTTTCTACTCTTTTTTGTGTGTTACGTTTCCCACACCAAGGAAAAGTTGTTACTATCAATCAACTGGCCTTCTTTAAATATGTCTCACATACTAGCAACGTACCTTTCATTGCGATAACACCTCCCAATTATGAGAATATTGGTGTGGGTCTTTTAAAAGATTCATCATTAATTGGTACATTCCTATTCCACCACCCAATATTCCTTCTCATTTTTTCACTTCGATTAACATCATATCGACCTCTATTGGTGAATCTCTCGAGTCTTACTACCCTTGAATAGTACCTAACTCTAATTATTGTCTTTGTTACAGTGACCAAATGCCTATGAGTCCGGTAGAATTGGCTTATCAAGCCATTCAATCAAAAACTCCTTCTCCTTATTCTCCCTGTGATACATCTCCTCATTCATTTCACGTGATATTTCCCACTGATGAGATGATCATGAAAGTTATGCCTATGGAAGATAGTCCATTGGATGATGGGCATCATTTCTCTATTCTCTTCCTGGAACCCGAGACCATAGAGAGTTATCAACGGATTTCGACTCTGTCTACCATTGTTACTATTTCCTCTGTTCCTGAACCAACACATGATGTTTTGTATGAAGGGAACTTGGGAAATATTTCACCTACCGTGCCTCTTGATATTTCGATTAAACCCAGAGTCGTGGAAAATGTTCACATCAATGCCTCATGTTCTGTTGATGAGGTTCGTACTTACAAATCTCTTTTCCAAGAATTATGTGACGTTTTTTCCTGGAGTTATGAAGAAATGCCTAGAATTGATCCAAATATTGTTTTACATGAGATTAAGACTTACCCGGATGTTAAACCCATTCGACAAAGACTTCACCCAATACACCCATGCAAATTTGTTGCTATTAACCTTGAAGATGAACAACTTCTTAAATTCGTTTTTGTATATCCAGTGGATTTTACTGATTGGGTGTCCAATCTTGTATCAGTTATGAAGAAACAAGGAATGATCTTTGTTTGTGTATATTATAGGGATATCAACAAATCTTGTCCCAAATACCATTATCCCACCCCTTTCATTGACCAAATTGTTGATGATTGTGCCGAGAGTGAAATATTATCCTTGATGGAGGGTTTCTCCGACTATAATCAAATTAATATTTTACATGTGGATCAACATAATACTTCTTTTATTTTCCCTCAGGAAGCCTTTGCATACTGGAAACTACCTTTTGGTCTCAAAAATGTTGGTGTGAATTTTCAATGTGCTATGTATTATGATTTTCATGACATTAAGAACATTGTAAAACCTTACCTATATGATCTATCAACACACTCTATGCATCGTCAAGATCACCTGGCACATCTACATGTCATTTTCCTACGTTGTTGTTATTATCACATACGATTGAATCCACATAAATGTGTTTTTTGTGTGGAGTCTGGACGACTTATTAGTTTTATCGTGTCTACACATGGGATTAGGGTACACCCTCTGAAGGTTGAAGATATCCTCAATTTACTTCCTCCTTCCACACTATACCAACTCAAAAGTTTGCAAGGGAAGGCAAACCTTTTTACATCGATTAATCCCTAACTATGTTGAATTAACAAAAGGATTTAATCGACTTCTTAAAAAGGGTTACGATTTTGTATGGGATGAAACTGCCAACAAATCCTTTGAAGCTTTAAAACTCGCCTTGACCCATACCCCAGTTTTGTTTCCACCCAATTATAGTCGATATTATTTCTTGTACTTAGCTTATTCATACTTTACCATTGTTATCGTTCTATTCCAAGAGGATGATTCGCTTGTTGAACATGTTATCTACTATTTGATTCGGAGTCTCACGACTACTGAAACCAAATATTTACATGTGGAGAAACTGGCATTGGCAGATCTTCAAGATGTTCAACATTTTCATCACCACATTTTATTATGAAAAACCATAGTCATTTCCAATTGCAACCCCATGCAACACATCCTTACTCGACAATTGTTGGGGGGGGAATACTATAAATGGATAGTTATTGTCCAAGAGTTTGATTTGGATTTTGAGTGTGCCAAGTCAAAGAAGTCTTTGGTTTTTGTCGATTTGATATGTTCCCTTCCCTCTACTGAAACATAAACTATGGTAGAAGATTCCTCTCCTGATGAATCTCTCTTTCTAATCAGTTCTAATGACATATGGTATGGACACATTATCATTTATCTCCAAAACCAACTTTTTGGCCTGATATTTCTAGTACAGATCGTCTTCGTATTCGGTATCAAGCCTGTCAATACATTATCCTTGGTGATACCCTTTACTGTCATGGTATGGATTCCATATTTCGACAATGTATCACCTACGATGAAGATGAGAAGGATTTAAATGACTTTCTTTCTGGAGCATGTGGCAGTCATATATCTGGGTATGACACTGCCCAAAATATCTTACAAGTTGGTTATTTCTTGCCTTCATTGTTTAAGGATTTCATTACTGCCCACCAGAAATGCCACGCTTGTCAAACCTACAACGAGAAGATTCGATCTCATCCTTATCCTCTACACCCTGTAGTTTCTATTGATCCATTTTCTAAATGGAGCATTTATTTCATGACATGTAACCCTCACTCAGCTAGGGGGCATGGATACAACATTGTAGCTGTGGATTATTTCACTAAGTGGGTCAAGGTGATGCCAAAATTTGATAATACCGAGAAAACTATAGTGTTATTCATATTCAATAATATCATTACTAGATTTGGTGTCCCTCAAGATATAGTCACTGACCATGGTAATCATTTTCGCAATTTCATGATGTCTGAACTTACCGAAAAGTTGGGTCTTTGACATGAAAACTCAACCCCTTATTATCTACAGGCCAATGGCTAGGTTGAAGCAATCAACAACATTCTCACTACTATGCTTCGAAGGATGGTATGAATTCACAAGTCAAGTTGGCACATGATTCTCTTCTCAACATTATGGTCCTATAGGACATTCGTCAAGTCTTACATGGGGTTCACACCTTTCCAATTAGTATATGGTATTAAAGAAATTTTGTCATTGAATGTGAAATCCCATCTTTGAACTAGTTATCGAACTTCTCCCGAACACCTCATATGAAGAGGAATGTCTCTTGTATTTGATGAAATTAGACGAGACTCACCATGATGTTCTCTTAGTCATTGAAACTTATAAAAAGTGTGTCAAATATCAATATGAAAAGCATGTCAAACCACGTGTATTTTCTGAGGGTGTTTTGGTTCTCCTTTACGAACAAGATCGTGACTTATTAGGGGCTAGTAAATTTGAGCCCATATGGCGGGGCCCTTATATTTTGAAATGAGTGTTGGAGAAAGGGTCTTATGAGATGGTATATTATGATGGAATTCCTTTGAGTAAACCTAGAAATTCTTTACTTGAAGAACTACTATGCTTAAACCATTTTTTGCATAAGTGTTGTGTATTTTTCTTGTATCACACTCTTGTGTTCTTTTTCATTTTTGGTTCCACCTTTTAACTTCTTACCTTGAATGGTGCTTGGTTTCCATATGTCAGTATCTTCGCTACCCTCTATATAATTTATTGATGGTGCTAGTCGCAGTACTCAAAACTTAGCATCTGTTGTATGGGCAATCTATGCACCCACTGATGAATTGATCAGTCTACATGGTGTTTTCCTTGGTCGTGCAACTAAAAATATTGTGGAATACATTGAATTTATCGATTTTCTAACTGACCTTGTCTTACTTGGAATCCGTCATCGTATTGCATGACTTGATTCATATTTAGTAGTATTACAGTTGAGTAACATTTATTCCATTCGAAGTCCTACTTTGTTACGGGTATATTTGCGAATTCACCTCTTGGAAAGACATTTTGATTACATTGAGTATCAACATATTCCTATATGTCTAAATACATTGACAAATGCATTGGCTAATTATGTGTTAGAAAAAAATTTGAGACATTTATAAACCCAATCACACACTTTTTACAAAAACAAGTAAGCCGTTAGGAACTTTATATTTATAACACCAAAAGTTACAAAAAGTGTTGTCCAAAGACCAAAATATCAAAAAGTGAAGCTCATGGATTCATGTACAAAAATAATCAAGGATGTTGCTCACTGTAACAAATAACTACCCATGCCACTTTATGAAGAAGTCGACCAATAGATTTAAATATGCCAATTGTGTGGCGTTGATAGTGCCAGGAAGTTCATCCACCGTGGTATCAGGGACATTCATGGTTAGTCCCTCTAGGTTTTTTTCAATCGCCTTGAGATCCACGAGGGCCACCCCTACTAAAACACCTCTCTCTCCTCTCCTCTCTATGGGAGATGATCCCAGAGGATGATAAGGTCCCATGTCTTCATTATTGAGAGAACTTGATGAGTCTTTGATAGATGACACAAAAAACATTTTATATAATTAAAATATCAAAAAAATCATATAATGAAAATGTTCTTCTTACCTATGTCCCCCCATTGAGATCCCTTAGGAAGATATAAGTCATGATCCCTACGGAAATTCATCCCAGTGTATGCATAGTCCTCCACCATGATTAGTTGATTCTTTAGCCATTGGAAGAAAACATCGTCATACTTGACGATAGGAACGCCACCATGATGAGCCATTAGATCCACCCACCTCTTCATCCATGGATCTTGTGGAGAGGGTGTTGGGGTCCTATAATTATAGGTAACTCTATTCTTCGACTGTTGATTTGGCATTTCCCCCGTGATGAAGACTTCTGTCTCGGTTGACTCCTTTTTCCCCTCCATCCATTTCACCCGATCCTTCATCATCCTACTGCACTCTTCATCCACCTCTGCACTCTCACTCCCTTGCCCATTTGTCCATTTGACCATAGCTCGCCCGCCACTCGTCCCTGCATGAATAAACAAACTTAGGATAATAAATGAGTAATATTAAAGCGTTAGTGGAATTTTCTAGTGCTTGTTAGCCTAATAAAGTTGTTTTAATAGGATAATTTAAAACAAAATAATGATTAAATTAATTATTAATTAATTATTAATTAATTATTAACTTAGTCTGATTAAGTTAGTTTCTTAGGTTAGTAATTAGGTTAGTGTATCATTAATTTCAATTAATTAATAAACAAATTAAAAATAATAATAATAAACATATATTAATTAAATAAA
>JZKD02S2203713.1:278615-292592 GCA_000966675.3 Picea glauca
TATATATATAATAAAACAAAATGAAATAATAAAAAACAAATATTAAAACAAAACGTAAACCAAATAAAAAAATATCAAAATAAAAACAAAAAGTAAAAAAATATACATTAATAAAACAACATGTGTTAAGTCTAAACATCACATCACATCTCACATAAACTCAAATCAAGGACCATAAATAATTCTGAACCCCCCTGGCCATTTGAACTTTAACGATAGGGGGGGAGACCAGAATGTTGTTGTTTCATAAAACCACCCCTGGAGACTTGTCATATCCATAGGCCAATGGAACCCCCCCCAGCTAAAACCACTTACCACCTTGGGGGGGGGGTCCGTAATACCACCTTGCCCCAAAAAAACCTCTTTCGCAACATTTTTGACCAGCCGATTTATGAAGGCGATTCTGGGCAAAATAAAGTGAATTTTGAAAAACCGAGAGAGATTTTTCTTCGTAACAGGATGAAGAACAAAAAAATCTCTCAGTTTTTTCACAGGTTCCATGGGAAAGGAGAATCAAAGCCATCTTTGAGCCCTATTTTTTCATTTTTTCATTTTTTTGTTACAGTCTTGATTTTGCGGGGGCTGTTTCAGCGAGATGGAGGCGAATTTGGAGAAACCAAAGGAGCGTTTTGTCCAGCACATGCTCATCTACAATATCCGATTTCAGTTTTCTCCCAGGTTTCATCATTGAAGATAAACATATGTCTGAGTGTACCCCTATTTTCAGCAAATTCGGCCCAGTTTTATGGAAGACAGTTCAAGATTTTCAACGATTTTATTACTATTTTTGGCCGAGACAGTTGAATCAGAATTCTGAAACTTGAGGGGGGGTCTCTCCTATTTATTGATATGATTTTAATGTAAAAGAGTGTTTTATCTTTACACCCTAGGAATATGTAAGAACTATAACTTTTACCAAGAGATCTTCCAGTAATACAAAGAGATGTTTCATAGGATTCATGCGTGTTAACTGTTGGTGAAGTTTTTCTCTCATTCGTTGAATGTTTATCTCTTTTAGTTATCATCTTGTTTTCTGATCTTATCATTTAGAGGGAGTTAAATTTATAGAATTTACCTTTGTGTACTCTATTTCTAGCTTTTAAAGATCTAAATGTTCATCCTCTGATGCTACAGTAAAGAAATTCTTATTTGCTTATTTATTCTAATTGATAATCTCATATTTTTTGTTGTCCATCACTTTATTTATAAAGAATCCAATAGTTTCATTATCCTGCCCTGTGAAAAGAATATTTATGTATGTTCTTTGATCTTTACCTTTATAACACATACCCCATAGCCCAATGGTCCTATTTTGTTTCCTCAATCAGAAAAATCAAAGAACATATCCTATTCTTCATAACTAGCCTAATATCCTATTTCAAACAAATCTAAATTTAACAGAGAGATCCCTCTCTAAGTCTTGGAGGGCTAGATCCAAGACTCGAAGTGGTTTTGATGTTGCCTCTGTGACTACCTCCACAGCCTTGGGAAAATTACAAAGTGCTAAAAGAATGGAGACCATACTGGGGAACTTTCCTGAGTAGCACACTTCAAAGCTCCAGATCTGATCACTGATGGTAGAGAGTGACCAGACACCAGAAGGCTGAGATCATTCACCTGGTGACTCCAATCAACTCCAGACAGTGCCAACTAAAATAATCCACTGGAGGAAGAACTTGAAGCATGACCAATCATCCTTGAAATACCAGGTACTCAAGCTCAAATTGTATTCATGATATTATTGGTTTCATCTGCAATTACTTTCTCTCTTATCATGATCCTAGTCCACAATATTTTTTTGAAATCCATGATGATCATTTTCAACCTAAAGAGTCTCAAAGGATTGAGCCCATTCCCATATCACTGGTACACACTCAAATACCTATAGGAATCCTTGATAGATGATGCAGGAGCATCCCTCACGACAAGCAAGCCAACGTGGAAGCAGAAGACAGCTGGAAGATGTCTAGCGCAAGTTTTTGAATTTTAAATTTTTCCCTTGAAGTTGATGCGCTGAATATAAATTAGATCATTTATTTTAGGCACCTTGGTAAGAATGTAATCAGACCTCAATCCATACGCTCTCGTCTGAGATAGACAGAGGCATTTATTGTAGTAGTTGCAGGCAGATAGAATTAAATTCTTATATTAGACAGTTTTTAGAGTGCAGGAGCGAAACTGGATATAGACACCCTCATTTGTATCATTGTAACATTAGCAACAGGAGTTAGAAGAATCTAGAGAAGAGGAGAATAGCAGAGAGCTGTAGAAGAAAACCCATGTATAGATATTGAATTAATAGAAGAAGTTGATTCAGATTCATGGTTGTTGTGTTATTCTCTGTGCATAAGTGTTAAATGCTCTGCTTATGAACATTTCTTCCTATTAGGAATTGTTGTTATGTTGTGCATATGATTTCATGCGTTAAGATAGAAGTCTGAGAGAAGGTGAAGTGAGTTACGATTGTTTCTCCTTTTGAGCAAGGATTCCTGCAAGGAGTTCAGTTGAAGTTGTCCGCAAGGAGTGCATTGACAGAAAGGTCGGGGAGTTAAAATCTTGTTCTCAAAGCTCTTAGAAGTGAAAGGGGGTTGTTAAAGCCGTGCAAGGGGTGCGCAGGCTAAGTAAAGTCTCAGTTGTAAATCTGAGCAAAGGAGACCTAAGACTGTTGTTGCAGGAGTGCGCAGAGTCAGAAGGATTCAACACTTGGGAAATTGTTGAATGTTGAGCGCAAGGAGTGCGCGCGAGTTCCTATGAAGAATCAGAGTGGGAAAATCTCAGGAGGTATAACACCTTCGTGATATCATTATCGAATACTGCACAGGAGGTTTCTGTGCCAAGAAGTCCACTAAGAAGGGAGAAGAGGAATCGACGGTCAGGATTCGTAGAGGAGAGCGACGAAATCCCGTCAGTCGTTAGATCTCGAGAAGTTGCGTCGCGTTTAAGCCCGAGGGAGCAGAGGAAGAATCTGGAGGAGACATCGGGATATTGGCATCATTGGTTATTCACAGGGTAAGGATCGAAGACCTTGAAAGTCCCAAAATCCCGAAAAAGGATTATAGCCGTAGCTCCCGGACAGGACACGTGTCAACAATCTGGAGCGAGTCGGGGTTCGGCATTTCGGGGTTTTCGAAGACATAGAACGCTCGTAGGTTGGAATCACGATCCGTGATTTCCCGACGGGAGGTTTGAACCGTCCATCGGCGAGGACACGTGGCAGGAGATCCTGACGAGTCGGCGTTCGGAATATCGGGTTTTCCGGAGACAAGAGACTCGAGCATATTGAAATCGCGATCCACGATTTCCCGATAGAATTAGAGTCGTTGATCTCAGCAGGGACACGTGGCAAGAGATCTCGGATAGTTTGGAGTTCGTGATATCGAGGTTTCCGGAGTCGTGAAACTCTTGCATAATAAAATCGCGATCCGCGATTTCCCAATACAATCGGAGCCGGTCGATTTGAGGGACGCGTGTCCAAGGATCCGAAGGAGTCAGAGTTCGGCATTTTGGGGTTTCCGCATACAACAGACTTGTTGCATTATAAATCGCGATTTTGCGATACCCGATAGAGTGGGAGGAAGCGGTGACATGGAGGAGAGAGTCCACATGTGCCATCGGGGTTCGGCATTTCAGAATTCTTCGTGACGAGAAAATCACGACAGGAGAAGTTGCGAAATCCCGAAACCCGATGGCCCCATAGTCATAGTGTTTCAGTGGAGGACAAGTGTCATCCGTATCGGGGTTTGGAACTTTGGAAGTTCTGTGAATTAGCGCATTTGAAATCGCGAAACTCTGAAACGCGATTTCCCAATCACCACAGGAGTGTGGGCCCCAGGTGCTAGAACAGAGGACAGGTGGCATCGAAAATCGAAGAATCAGAAATTCCAAGGGTGTAAGTTCTACGCATTTCAATTCTGCGAATTCTGAAACTCCGATAGGGAAAAGTACCGGGGTCTTGTGGACTAGCAGGTCACATGCAGAAAGAGCTAACCGGAGGGGGCTAAGGAGTGGAAATAGGTTCCATCGGGGATCGAGAATCGGGGATTTGCGAGGCAAGTTGTTTACGACTTCGTAAGGGCCGATTTCCCAACGAGGATATTCCCGATAAGAGCAAGGAGCACGTGGGTGAATTTTCATCGCGTTTTGGGGATTTGTGAGACCCGAACCTGTGAGTTCAAGACTCGCGATTACACGAAGTCCGATTTCCCGATTTTGGAGTAGGGGCATCATAAGGAGAATTATGTGGGTGTAGGAAAGTCCCGATAAGGGATTTGAAGAGTATTTCAGCTCTTCGGGCCAAAGGAAGAGAAGGTCCTGGTGAGAGCAGGCATGCCTGGTTGGCGCGTTTGCGTCAAGTGGTATCAGAGCATAGAATAGTTTCTTTGCTTTCTATAGCAGAGGACAAGGGAGAATTCACCATGCCGCCAAGGAGAAGAGGTAGACAATCACCCGATCTAGAGGAGGAAAGGGAATTGTCCAGAGGAAGGGAATTATCCAGAGATAGAGGTAGGCAAGGACAGAATCCAGACGTGGAAAGAGGAATGCGAAATCTTTGTGCAAAAATGGAGGACATGGAGATAAGACAAAGGCGAAACTCTGAAGCAGGAGATATCAGTGAATCCAAGGATGAAGGTGATGTTGGACATGAAGAAGAAGAAATTCCAATAGAAGATGCAGCCAATGAGCGTTTAATTAAGGCTATCGCTCGGATGAGTTCGAAAACAAGGATGGACATTCCAGCTTATGAAGGGAGTTTGGATGCGGAAGAGCTTCTAGACTGGATTAGAGCTCTTGACACTTATTTCAATTATGAGGATATCGAAGATGATAAGAAGGTCATACATGTCGTCACAATATTAAAGGGACATCCATCCTTCTGGTGGGATGAACTGCAAGATGACAGGCGTTGCCAAGGCAAATAGAAGATTAAGAGCTGGGATAGGATGATTGCAAAGATGAAGGCAAAATTCATTCCCAGGGACTATCAAATTTATCTGTTCAGGAGGATGCAGAACCTGAGACAGAAGATGATGACAGTGAAAGAGTATATAGAGGAATTTTACAGGTTGAATATCAGAGCGGGTCATCGCGAAAGAAATGACGAAAAGGTGGCCAGGTATATGAATGTCCTGAGGTATGAAATTCAGGATGAACTAAATTTGGCAACCATCTGAACTGTGGAGGATGCTTACCAATTGGCTCTGAAAGCTGAGGATAAGTTGAGCCGTAAACAAAGTCAGAGGGGTAGAGGCAGGAGTCAGCCCAAAGGCAAATCAGTCGCCCAAGATAAATACCAGAAGACCAAGGATGACTGGAAGAAACCTCAGACTCAGACAGAAAGAGGTAGAACCTCACAGAGAAGGCCATATGCTGAGCAAAGAGAGCAACATACTGAGCAGAGAGGAGGATATGCTGATAATAATAGGTTTCCTCGTACCAGAGCCAGAGGAAGAGGAAGAGGTGGAGTAATCACATGCTTCACATGTGGAAAGAATGGGCACAAGTCAGTTGACTGTCCAGATACGAAGAAGGATGGAGGAGAAGCTCACATCGCCGAGGCACAAAGGTGAGATGTTGAGGCAGAGTACGCAGAAGGTGGAAGATCGCTGGTAATGCGAAAATCCTTCTGATGCTAGAGAAGGAAATGGAGAACTCATCATAGAGGAACAATCTTTTTAGGACTGCTTGCAAGACCAAGGATAGAGCATGCAAGGTCATTGTGGACAGCGAGGTATCGATAATCTCGTTTCAACCGTGATGGTAGAAAAGCTAAAGCTGGAGACAACTGATCACCCAAAACCATACAAAGTTTCATGGCTACAGAAGGGACATCAGGTAAATGTCACTAAACAATGCTTAGTTGACATTAAAATAGGAGGATATAATGATAAGATTTTATGTGATGTTATTCCTATGGATGTATGTCATTTATTGTTGGGTAGACCATGGAAATATGATAGAAATGTAATTCATGATGGGAAGAAGAATACATATACCCTGGAAAAGAATGGGAGAACTCATATGTTGTGTCCAATTGAAGATAAAGAGGTGAAGCCGGAGGTAAACAACATAGTACTTCTAATGAGTGGGAAGGAACTTCTTACAGAAGTTAAGAAGAATAAGGATCCACAATTCTTTGTGGTCAGAAAACCGAGAATTGTTCTGACTAGCACAAGAGTGGACGATTTACCAGGAGAAGTTCAGGAATTGCTGGAAGAGTTCGTTGATATTGTAGTGGATGAACTACCTCGTTCGTTTCCACCGATGAGGAGCGTGAGTTACCATATAGACCTCATACCAGGAGCTCGTTTACCAAATAAAGTCGCATATAGGTTGACGCCGCAGGAGAATGAAGAGGTTAAAAGACAGGTCCAGGAGTTGTTGGACAAAGGCTTGGTCAGGGAAAGCTTGAGTCCGTGTGTTGTTCCAACAGTACTCAGTCCAAAGAAAGACAGAGGCTGGAGGATGTGCACTGATTCAAGGGCGATAAACAAGATAACTATTAGATATAGATTCCCATTGCCAAGAATGGATGATTTGATGGATTGCTTAAGTGGAACAAAAAAAAATTCAAAGATAGATTTGAAGAGTGGATATCATCAAATTCGTATGAGAGAAGGTGACGAATGGAAAACAACATTCAAGACAAACAAAGGTTTGTATGAATGGCTTTTCATGCCGTTTGTCTTGACAAATGCACCAAGTACCTTTATGAGGTTGATGAATGAAGTCCTGAAGGAGTTCATTGGGAAATTTGTCATCGTATATATGGATGACATATTGGTTTTAAGCAAAACAAAGGCTGAACATCTGAGACATTTGGCTATTGTGATGAAGAGGTTACATCATTTGAAGTTGTTGATAAACATGAAGAAGTCCTCAGTCATGAAGACAAAACTCATCTATTTGGGGTTTGTTATATCTGCAAATGAATTAAGGATGGATCCATATAAAATGGAGGTAATTAAGAATTGGCCATCACCAAGGAACGTGTTTGAAGTGAGGAGTTTTCATGGTTTGTCTAGTTTCTACCGGAAATTCATCAGAAATTTCAGTGGAATTAGCGCAGCAATGATGGACACAGTCAAGAAAATACATAAATCTTTTCACTAGACTGAAGAAGCTGAGAAGAGTTTCAATTTATTGAAGCGAAAGATTACAGAGAAACCAGTTTTGGTGTTGCCTGATTTTCAGAAGACATTCCAAGTAAAATGTGATGCAGGCGGGTTTGCCATAGGTGCGGTCTTGAGTCAGGAAGATAGGCCGATTGCATATTTCAGCGAGAAGTTGAATGAGGCTAAAGAGAAATACTCCACATATGATAAAGAATTCTATGCCATCATACATGCATTGAAGAAATGGAGGCACTATTTGATTCTGAAAGAATTTGTTTTATATAGTGATAACCATGCATTACAATTTGTGACTCAATAGGAAAAGTTGAATCAGAGGCATGTTAAGTGGGTTGAATACCTGCAAAATTTCACTTTTGTGATAAAGCACATTTCTGGTACTGCTAACAAAATTGTTGATGCTTTGAGCAGGAAATGTTTGTTGTTGCAGGAGTTCAAAGTCAGGACGTTAGGCTTTGATGATCTTAAGGACATGTATGCAGATGATTCAGACTTTAAGGAAGCTTATGAAGCAGCTGAGAATCCAGGTCTCAGAGACAGAAGCCAGTGGATAGAGTACGTGATCCAGGATGGATTTTTGTTCAAAGGCAATCAACTGTGTATTCCAAATTTGCTCCATGAGGGAGAACTTGTTGAAAGAGAAGCACAGTGGAGGATTGGCAGGACATTTTGGCCATCATAAGACATTTGCAAAGTTGAGTGAAGCATAATTTTGGCCAGGGATGCGGTCAGAAGTCAGGAGGTTTGTAGATCGATGTAGGATTTGCCAGCATTCAAAAGGAAGGAAGAAGAATGCGGGTTTTTATCAACCATTACCCATATCTGAGAAGCCGTGGGATGAAATTAGTATGGATTTTGTACTGGGATTGCTGAGGACACAAAGGGGTGTTGATTCAATCTTTGTGGTAGTTGACAGTTTTTCTAAAATGGCACACTTCATTACATTCCATAAGACTAGTGATGCAACCCACATCGCAAATTTTTTTTTCAAAGAGATTGTGCGACTCCATGGATTGCCAAAAAGCATAGTTTCGGACAAGGACACAAAATTCATAGGGAATTTCTGGAGAGCATTGTGGAAGAAGCTAGGAACTAATTTAATGTTTAGTTCTGCTTATCATCCTCAGACGGATGGACAAACAGAAGTAGTCAACAGAAGTCTGGGAGATTTGTTGAGGAGCTTGGTGACAGAGCACCATAGCAGCTGGGATAACATATTGCCACAAGCAGAGTTTGCGTATAATGACTCAGTAAATTGGAGCACAGGGAAAAGTCCATTTCAGATTTTATATGGAATACAACCAAGAGGATTTTCTGAACTAAGGGATTCAGAACAGGCTGATACTAGCAGTGCTAGTGCAGGAGAATTCGCTGAAGCAATGAAGGAACTTCACAGCCAAGTGAAGGAGCAACTGTTGAAGTCAATTCAGGAGTACAAATGCAGAGCGGATCAGCATCGGAGATAACTTCAGTTTGAAGTTGGTGATCTGGTTCTAGCACATTTGAGGAAAGAAAGGTTCCCGAGAGGAACATATAACAAGTTGAAGATGAAGAAAATTGGGCCATGCAAGGTCTTGTAGAAGATGGGACAAAATTCTTATGAAATTGAGATACCAGATGGGATCGGAATATCTCCGATATTTAATGTTTCGGATTTATATCCATATAAATCTGATGAAGCAGGATCAGAAGGTGATGATCAACCAGAGTTCTAGTGGCAGAAGCAGATGCCAGTTGCAGAGAATCCACATATGGAGCAGATACTTAACAAACGAGTGGGTAAGAAAACCAGGAGGAAAGAATATTTTGAATATTTGATTAAGTGGAAGGGTCATCCAGTTGAAGATGTCAGCTGGGAGACTGAAGCGGAGATTTAGAAGCATGGACATACCATGCAAGAGCTCATGGACAGGAGCCCATGCAAATTTTCAAGAGAGGGAGTATGATGCAGGAGCATCCCTCACGACAAGCAAGCCAACATGGAAGCAGAAGACAGCTGGAAGACGTCCAGTGCAAGTTTTTGAATTTTAAATTTTTCCCTTGAAGTTGATGCGTTGAATATAAATCATATCATTTATTTTAGGTGCCTTGGTAAGAATGTAATCAGACCTCTAGCCATATGCTCTTGTCTGAGATAGACAGAGGCATTTATAGTAGTAGTTGCAGGTAGATAGAATTAAATTCTTAGATTAGACAGTTGTTAGAGTGCAGGAGGGAAACTGGATATAGACACCCTCATTTGTATCATTGTAACATTAGCAACAGGAGTTAGAAGAATCTAGAGCAGAGGAGAATAGCAGAGAGTTGTAGAAGAACACCCATGTATAGATCTTGAATTAATAGAAGAAGTTGATTCAGATTCATGGTTGTTGTGTTATTCTCTGTGCATAAGTGTTAAATGCTTTGCTTATGAACATTTCTTCCTGTTAGGCATTGTTGTTATGTTGTGCATATGATTTCATGCGTTAATATAGAAGTCTGAGAGAAGGTGAAGTGAGTTACGATTGTTTCTCCTTTTGAGCAAGGATTCCTGCAAGGAATGCAGTTGAAGTTGTCTGTAAGGAGTGCGTTGACAGAAGGCTCGGGGAGTTAAACTCTTGTTCTCAAAGCTCTTAGAAGTGAAAGGGGGTTGTTAAAGTCGTGCAAGGGGTGTGCAGGCTAAGTAAAGTCTCAGTTGTAAATCTGAGCAAAGGAGACCTAAGACTGCTATTGCAGGAGTGCGCAGAGTCAGACGGATTCAACACTTGGGAAGTTGTTGAATGTTGAGTGCAAGGAGTGCGCGCGAGTTCCTCTGAAGAATCAGAGTGGGAAAATCTCAGGAGGTATAGCACCTTCGTGATATCATTATCGAAGACTGCACAGGAGGTTTCCATGCCAAGAAGTCCACTAAGAAGGGAGAAGAGGAATCGACGGTCAGGATTCGTAGAGGAGAGCGAGGAAATCCCATCAGTCATTAGATCTCGAGAAGTTGCACCAGTTTTAAGCCCGAGGGAGCAGAGGAAGAATCCAGAGGATACATCGGGATATTGGTGTCATCGAGTATTCACAGGGTAAGGATCGGAGACCTTGAAAGTCCCGAAATCCTGAAAAATTATTATAGCCGTAGATCCCGAACGAGACACGTGTCAACAATCCGAAGCGAGTCGGGGTTCGACATTTCAGGGTTTTCGAAGACATAGAACTCTCACAGGTTGGAATCGCGATCCGCGATTTCCTGATGAGAGGTTTGAATCGTCCATTGGCGAGGATGCGTGGCAGGAGATCCTAACGAGTCGGCATTCGGAATATCGGGTTTTCCGGAGACAAGAGACTCGAGCATATTGAAATCGCGATCTGTGATTTCCCGATAGAATCAGAGCCATTGATCTCAGTAGGGACACGTGGCAAGAGATATTGGATAGTTCGGAGTTCGGGATATCAGGATTTTTGGAGTCGTGAAACTCTTGCATAATAAAATCGCGATCCGCCATTTCCCGATACAATCGGAGCCGGTCGATTTGAGGAACGCGTGTCCAAGGATCCGAAGGAGTCGGAGTTCGGCATTTCGAGGTTTCCGCATACAACGGACTTGTTGCATTAGAAATCACGATTTCGCGATACCCGATAGAGTGGGAGGAAGTGGTGACGTGGAGGAGAGAGTCCACACGTGCCATCGGGGTTCTGCATTTCGAGATTCTTGGTGACAAGAAAATCATGACAGGAGAAGTCGCGAAATCCTAAAACGCGACGGCCCCACAGTCATAGTGTTTCAGTGGAGGACAGGTGTCATCTGTATCAGGGTTTGGAACTTTGGAAGTTCTGTGAATTAGCGTATTTGAAATCGCAAAACTCTGAAATGCGATTTCCCGGTCACCACAGGAGTGTGGGCCCCAGGTGCTAGAACAAAGGACAGGTGGCATCGGAAATCGAAGAATCAGAAATTACAAGGGTGTAAGTTCTATGCATTTCAATTCCGTGAATTCTGAAACTCCGATAGGGAAAAGGACCGGGGTCTTGTGGACCAGCAGGTCACATGCGAAAAGATCTAGCCGGAGGGGGCTAAGGAGTGGAAAGAGGTGCCATCGGGGATCGGGAATCGGGGATTTGCGAGGCAAGTTGTTTACGACTTCGTAAGGGTCGATTTCTTGACGGGGATATTTTTGATAAGAGCAAGGAGCACGTGGGTGAATTTTCATCGGGTTTTGGGGATTTGTGAGACCCGAACCTATGAGTTCAAGACTCGTGATTACGCGAAGTCCGATTTCCCAATTTTGGAGTAGGGGGATCATAAGGAGCATCTTGTGGGTGTAGGAAAGTCTCGATAAGGGATTTGAAGAGTATTTCAGCTCTTCGGTCCAAAGGAAGAGAAGGTCCTGGTGAGAGAAGGCATGCCTGGTTAGCACGTTTGCGTCAATAGACATAAGCCTCCTGCCTTGTTCCCTATAGATGCAAAACTCTCTGATACATATGTAAAAATTCCAGATTCACGGGTTAAAATTTCAGCTTGTTCTAAGCTCCTTGGTCTACCTCCTATACCTGTGAAAGTCCCAGATAGATACAAACCTCTGGTTTTTCTTTCTGTCCTCCGTGACCTCCCTGCAAATTATACCAATAATCTTCCTAGGATTGATGGAGAGAATGCCAATATTACTGCTGAAAAACACATCCATAGGTTTGAAGATTTTCTTGACCTTTATGAGGTTGAAGCTGAAATTGTATATATAAGAATGGTTTCCCTGTCTTTGCAAGGTAAAGTTAAGAACTGGTTTAAAAATATCCCAGCTGCAAGCATTAACAATTTCCATCAGTTTGTGAAAGTTTTCCTATATCGATGGGTGATCATGAGAAATGTATTTCTCATCCTAGAAGAGTATGACCATTTGAAAAGACAACCAGGGGAGACAGTACATCATTTTTCAGCAAGGTTCAACCAAGTGTATCATGCAATGCATGTTGATATAAGGCCACCCCCATGATTAGCTCACTTGCATTACCCATATGTCTTCGATCTTGATATGACATTCCAATTAAGAGAAAGGAACACTACAAGACTTGAAGAAATGTAAACGGTTGCAGTTGATGTGGAAGCTAACGTGTTGAACCGAAAGGCAAAATTAAGGGTAGAAGAGGAAGATAGAATAGAAGAGGAACGAATGACATCCTCATAAGTGAAACTAGATGTTCTGGAAAACACTGTAACAGAGATGATGCAAAATATTAGAAGGAAAGATGAGCTTGTTGTTCAAAGACCTTATGTTCCATTAGCACCAGAACGGACAAGGATCAATGTCCCCAAACATTTTGCAGCCCAGCCTATGTATTCTGAACCACCAAAGGATTATTTGATGTATTTGATTCATAATACAATCAAAGATGAAACTCCAACGCATATTGTTGAAGAGACATCAGTTGATATGATGTGCATGTTTGATGACATTTCATTCATGGATGATTTACCCAAACATGATCAGTATGATGAGGAGGATATCAAGAAGAATTTCCTAGAGAAATTAGCAACATATTGTTGAGATGAAGAAGATCATTTGCAATCCCAGCAGGACAATCATTCTGTACTTGGAAATTATAACAACAATGATCACAATGCATAAAGTCTCAGGGAGGAAAATGTAGAAAATTTCCAAGAAAATGAAAACTGCCTACCCCTATGTTTTTCCTCACTTCTGAGAAACCATCGCAATAAGATTGTAAACAATAAGAAAGAGGAATGTTCTAATGCATTAGTTGAAGAGAATAAGGATGACATGGAAGATGATCCAAAGGTGCATCCCTTGAGCCTTTTTGAAGGTCAAACCTCAAATGAAATCATGATGCCCGAAACAGGTGATGAGTTGATCCATCTTGATTCATTGCCTCTATTCTTTAGTTCATTTCAAATTTTGAGAGGGAATCTTGGTCAAATTCTAGCTGAAAGTCACAGTGTAAGCCATGAAGTACCAGTAGAGCCAATTCCACCATTATCTAAAACATTTTATGACCCTATAGATGATATTTTGGATAATGTGTGTTCTCAAAGTCAGTTTTCATTTACTCCCAAATGATTTCAAAAAATGTTATGATATGGATATGATCAAACAGCCAGCTACAGAGGTGTGTTCAGCAAAAGCATCATTTCAAAACCCATCAGAAAATTTGCAGCCATATCAACCATTGCATGAGGATGCAAATAACATAGATACAATGCCAGATCATGTTGTTGACTGGGCTAAAATTAAAAATCAAGGAACATGTTAGTTCTACCTTGATCCAATAGCTATCTATATGGAGAAATTTTTCACTATAGAGACACAATCTATCTCTAGAATTACTTTGGTTCTTCAGGATTGTCGAGGTCTCAATTGTAAAGATCAATCATGTTTTCAGTAGTGGCCACTACACTTTACAATTTTGAATCTATGGAGAAAAGGTCAAGTTTCCTTTTTTACTGTGCTAATAAGCATTCAAGCAATCCATTGGTCTCAGCAACTACTTGATTGGCTTCATTGACATTTTTGTATTATTTGATTTAACATGATTTTCAGCAGTATAGGGTAGGTAGGAGAATGTGAATAATCTCATCATTCCGAGAATCTCTTTTTTAGTAGTGTTCATTCTGATTTGGTTTCAGTGGAAAGATCAAAATAGGTACTAGTTCCAGAATAATTTTGGGATAAGATCAATGAATGAACCACCAGTCTGCATGTTCAGAGTTTAGTGTTTCTTGACACCTCCTGAAAGAGATGCCATCCCCAGGTGGAGCCTATGTTGGGGTCCTATAATTATAGGTAACTCGATTCTTTGATTGTTGATTTGGCATTGCCCCCATGATGAAGACTTCTGGCCCAGTTGACCCCTTTTCCCCCTCCATCCA
>JZKD02S2203713.1:293345-305849 GCA_000966675.3 Picea glauca
CCCTAAAACCACTTACCACCTCGGGGGGGGTCCGGAATACCACCTTCCACCAAAAAACCTGCTTTCGCAACATTTTTGACCAGTCGATTTCTGAAGGTGATTCCGGGAAAACTAAAGAGAATTTTGAAAAACCGAGAGACATTTTTCTCCGTAACGGGATGAAGAAATTAAATGTCTCTTATTTCTTGCATAGGTGCCATGGACAGGGATAATCGAAGCCATGTTCGAGCTCCATTTTTTCAGTTTTTCATTTTTTTGTTACAGTCCTGATTTTGCGAGGGCTATTTTGGTGAATTTGGTGAAAACAAAGGAGGTTTGTGTCCAGAACATGCTCATATAGTATAACCTCCTTCATTTTTTCTCCAGGTGTTAGCATTGAAGAGAAACATATGTCTGAGCATATCCCTATTTTTAGCGAATTCAGCCCGGTTTTATGGAAGACAGTTCAGGATTTTCAATGATTATATTACTATTTTTTGTCGAGACGGTTGAATCCAAATTCCAAAACTAGAGGGGGGGTCTCTCCTATTTATGATATGATTTTAATGTAAAAGGGTGGTTTATCTTTATGCCCTAGCAAGTTGTAAGCATTGTAACTTTTATCAACAGATCTTCTAGTAATACAAAGAGATGTTTCACATGATTCATGCATGTTAGCTATTGGTGAAGTTTTTCTCTCCTTCATTGAATGTTTATCTCTCTTAGTTATCATATTGTTTTCTGATCTGATCATTTAAAAGGAGTTAAAGTTGTCGAATATACCTTTGTGTACTATGTTTCTAGCTTTTAAAGATCTAAATGTTCATCCTCTGATGTTACAGTAAAGAAATTCTTAGTTGCTTCTTTACTCTAATTGATAATCTCATCTTTTTTGTTGTCCATCACTTTATTTCTAAAGAATCCAATAGTTTCATTATCCTGCCCTGTGAAAAGAATCTTTATATATGTTCTTTGATGTTTACCTTTATAACACAGACCCCATAGCCCAATGGTCCTATTTTGTTGTCTCAACCAAAAAACTCCAAGAACATATCCTATTATGCATAACTAGCCTAATATCCTATTTCAAACAAATCTAAATTTGACAGAGAGATCCCTCTTTGAGTCTTGGAGGGATAGATCCAAGACTCGAAGTGGTTTTGATGTTGCCTCTATGACTGCCTCCACAGCCTTGGACAAATTACAGAGTGATAATAGAGGTTATACCCCACTCCTCCTGTAGATGTAGGACATGAACTCTCTCCAAGGACACCAAAATGGACCCGTAACCAAATTTTTTCAACCGACCATTTCGACACTTTGTGATTTTTGTTTTCATGCTTTTTAGGACACCCTGTTACACATTATTTTGGTCACTCTAGTGATGTCTTTATAGTGATGTGTTCAGGCTCACACAAGGAATTTTTTCCTGAGAAAAGTGACTGATGTCTTCTTCCAAAAAGCATATTTTTAAGATGAGTTCGCAAATTGCCTATGTTTTAGGGTGCGAAAATCCTTCATTCTTGCATGCAAACCATACTTGGGGTGTGAACTGTTCGTAGTCTGCTCTATAGGTAGGGTGAAAACTTGTTTCAAATCTTGGAAAAGAGAAGAGGTTACGGAGGTTCTAGAAGGGAATCTTCTAGAAAATGAGTTGGCATTCGCATGGTTGGCATCCTAAGGACTTCTCAGATTTAGTGGGATCATCCTCATCCATTTAACCATCTCTCCTTCTCCTATATATTTAAAGGTTTCTCATGGAAAAGGTTAAGCAAGATTGAATGAAGAATTGGTGAAAGAATTGGTGAAAGAATTGTGTGAAGAACTCTGTTTGGATAGAATCTTGAAGACTCTATTTGTCTATCAAGTTGTACTGGATATTCTTCATGAAAGTGTAGAGTAAGTGTGTGTGTGTGTTGGAACCAAGGGTCACTGAAAGGAATCTTGTGACATCAAGGCGATTTGGTTGTATCTTCTACTTTCATTTAATATAATACAGCGGCATGTCCCTTTCCCATAAAATCACTCATATTTTATTGCATAACTCCTTGATCATATGCATAGGTTGACATTAAATATACTTTGATATCTTGGCTTTGGTTGGTTTGTGTTGTCTTGGAACTAATTTCACAAGAGAACATATGCGAAGTAGGGACAACAGAGACCTAAGGAAGTGATATAAAGGTGTGTCACTCATTCCTTCTCCGTAGTAGATTCAATGAATGTAACTTAGAGAAAGAGTCATGCCCTTTCATGTTTTGTTCTAGATCCAGGTGGATCTAGGGAGATCAGTTAGTGTCCGCACCTACCGATATATCCAGTAACACACCCTCACACCAATTGAAGACCTCGGGTTCCATGCACTCTATCACATACTAAAAATGGATTTGAAAATCCATATGGGGAGCTTCACTCCCTTCCATTTAGATAATGTTATAAAGGATGGTCCACAATGGTAAATCCCGAACATCTCTGATGGCTACCTTTCCACTGTGTTTTTCCATACCTAACACACAATGGTGGGAAACATAGTAATTCATAGGTTCTCCCTCACCCCTGCTTCCTATGAGTGTTACTTGTGAACCACAGTGAGACAACCCTCTCAGAAAGTAGATATCATCTATATCCAATGTGTGTCTATTAACACCCACGCGAAAGGCTTGCTCATTCACACCCCACATGTGAACCAAATACTCTAGCAACCTTAGCTGGTCTCTCATGCCCTGAATCTTGAGAAACGTGAGTAACCCACATTTCCTTAGCATGATAATGGTGCCTGGGTCATTCCTGAAAAAATAATCCTCTTCCTCATGCTATCGTTTACACCACTCAAGAATTTTGACCAAGTAAATCCTTCCAAGGAACACTAAAATAAGATTAGAAACATAAAAAAATCATTCCTAGAGGTTTTTCTAGTTAGATTTATCTTTTCAAAAATTTGATTGTGGTAGTCGCAGGGCTTCTCTTCTATGCAGAGTGGGGTCGTTGCACCCTGTCTATTGGATCCCATGCGATGATTTCAGATCGTCGCAGTTCACGATACTGTGGACCTGCAACGATCTCAACGCATAGGTAGCCCCAAAGAATTGACCTAAAATACAAATTTAACCTATGAAAAAAAATGTGAAACCACGAAAAGATAAAGAAGAAGAAGATTACCATTTTGATGAAGATGGTTCGCAAAATGATCCACCAGGCGCTCTGAAATCAACAATTGAAATTTGAGGGGAAAATAGGGTTTTGGGGCACTATTTGGATAAATTTGCAAATGAAATGGTAAAAAGGGTGTTTTGGCCTATTTTATTGTTTTTATCATATTTTATTGCAAAATTAAATAATTTTTTGTATTTTATCCATGCCCTAAAGTCGAAACAACTTTTCCAAGTGTTTACTATTGCATATTAAAATGTCTAACAACAAAACGTTTTGAATTGGGATCCACCTTTTTTATTGTTTTTGTATTTTTCTTATGTACAAATTCTTTTAGGGTTTTTAGGAAAAACGGTGAGCACGATCTTAGTTCTTTCTCATGCTCGTGAAACCATGAGAATGTAATCGAGTAATATTTTGTCATTTTTTCGAACTCGCATTGGTAATACAAAAAATGAAACCTCTGGAGTATCCTTTAAGATATTTTCAAGCTCCCTAAACATGAAAAGATAGCTGAGCGATCTTGTTCTTTTTACACTCGTAAAAGTATTTGAAGAAAATGTGTGATGAGAGGTAGGTTTATCTCTTTTTTGTTCTCATTAGACTAACTTACGAAAAAGGACCTTATGAAGTTCTCTTTAAGTGTTTTTCAGACTCTCTAAAAATGAAAAACCCCTGAGTTTTCTTTCTTTGAACTCATTAAACAAGCATCGAAATACCTATATGGGATCGACCCAGTCCTTCTAAGGGTTTTTTAAACATACTCTAAGGGACTCGTCCAAGGGATGATCTTACATTTACAAGCATATGTTATCCTCCTCAATCTTGCGTAAAAATAAAGAGGTACTCACTAGAAATGGTGGGGGTGAATTGGAAAAGAAATGTGTCTCTGTATTTGCGTTAGTGGCAGTAATAGTCACTCTTTAATAAGACACCCCCTTCATCATTGTATCTGGGTTGGGAAATCCATTTGTCTCTTGTTTTACCATCTAAAATTTCATATGTTGGGTCCTCCTTGAGTTAATATTTCTAAGACAATTGTCATGTCATTTATATGTTCAAGAGAAGTCCAACCTAAACAATTCTTCTATCGAGTTGTCCATCTACAGTTATAAATTTTCTACCATGTCAGACTTCCCTAAGTTAGTTATGAATCACTTCATACTCTGATCTACGTCAAATCCATTACATATTTTGTGTCATTGATGTGGGATAAATCAAGGCCCTCCTATAATGAGTCTTTTCTTGTCGACTTCAACTCATTATCTGGGAACAAGATTTAGAAATCATTTAGTACCTTAGAGCCTTCATGCCTCAATGGAAAGTTTCTTCACTTTCAATAGTGGGTTCACATCATTGAACCCTCATTGGAAGATTACATCAAGTGTTCGAATTCAACTCATTTATTCACATTCATTTGATTGTACTAGAGTACCTTGGGAGTCATTGACATCAATGGTGATTTCTCTCCCACTTGTTAATGGTTTTTCATTAATGACTGGTAATCAAGTGGCTTCTACCATGTTCGACTTCGACACCTATAATCACATGGATAGATTCATACTTAGAGAATATTTAAATGAAGACCCTATATCTCATCATCTTCATCTAGGTTGCGACAAAGTATTCATAAGTTTTCACTGACACATAGATCTGTTGTGTATGTCTCGTGTCTATGTCTGAATTTGAATTCTTTTAGAGCATAGATCCACAATGTATTTCTAGTGGCTATGTTGAATCATGATGGCATGGATCCATAGTGTATATCTAGTGGCCATGAATCACTTGACACGCATGATTAGAGTCACTTGTAGTTTGAGCATAGGAATGCCTACCTCAAAAGATGGTATGTTAATATGCAAATGCTTGATTGTTTGTAGGTTCCCGATCAATGTGCTCCTTGTTTTCAACACACACATTCTACAAATTATTTCGGTTGTCACAAGTTCCAGTTTCATACTTTGGGGGGAACTCTATTACGCATTATTTTTTTCACAACAGTGATCAACTAAAAACATGTGATTAACTCATTTTCATGTTCCCTGAAAATATTAAAAGAGACTTTCCCCATGAGAAAATTAGTTTTCTTTTCCTCTTTCAAAAACTATAACAAGGAAGGTCATCACATCCTGTTGTATGCATGGGGTGTGATGATGCCTAATTGTCACACTTTTCACTGAAGATGGACTGCGATGTCATCACAGGTTTCCTGTGCATAGGGTGTGATGATGCTTAAGAAAATGACAATTCAAAATTCTTGAATGTTCTAGAAGGGAATCTTCTAGAAGATGAGGTGGCATTTGATCAGTTTGGATCTTTCTCACTTCTTTGATTTAGTGGGATCATCCTAATCCCCTCATCCATCTCTATTTTAGCCTATATAAAGAGGGATCTCTTATGGAAAATGATAATGTTTGCAAGGTCTTGCATGTGAATGAAGAGTTCTACTACAGATTATACTTGAGAGCTTTGTTTTAGTTTTCTAAGTCATATTGTGGATCTTCTTCATCAAAGGCATTGAAGAAAATGTGTGTGTGTGTTGGAGAAAAGATCCATTGAAAGGGACCTTGAAACATCATGGCATGGGTTGTATTCTCCACTTTCCATTTAATATAATGCAACAATACATTTCTTCCCTATAAAGGTTTCTTAACTTTTATTTTATAAATCCTTAATCTTATACATAGAATTCATTGGAATATATATATCTTTGTTCTCTCTCTTTTTTTTGGTTTTTTCTTCTTAAACAGGTTCACCATCCTGCAAACTCAAATAAGGATCTACAAGGATGACACTAGCAAGGATCAAATGTCGTTTAAAAGGTATGTCACTTGCACCTCTCTAAACTAGTTTATATGACAATGAAGTCTAAGGTCAAGTTTGTATTTTGTCTTGTTTTGTGCTAGATTCTTGTGGAAGTTAGGGAGATTAGTTTGTGCCTGTACTTACCAATTAGTCCAATAACACCTGATATCAAGTCAATATTTGAAAACATCATTGCTCCTTTCATTTGATCAAATAAACCATCTATCGTTGGTAACAGATACTGGTTCTTGATCGTGGCTTTGTTAAGTTGACAATAATAAATACAAATCCTCCACGGTCCATCCTTATTTCTAACAAAAATCATTGGTGCCCCCCATGGCGACAAACTTGGACATATAATTCCCAAGTCTAACAACTCCTTCAATTGAATTTTCAAGTCTTGCAATTCAGGTGTCGACATTCGATATGGCGTTCTTGGAATCGGTTATGTTCCAGGTTTCAAATCTATGGTAAATTCTAATTCTCTTTCCAGCGGTAAACCTAATAATTCTCCAGGAAATACATTGGTAAACTCTGATACTACAAGAATATTTTATAATCCTTCTATGTAACCCTTTTCATTAAGTCCTAAAATGGCATACAACTTACATCCTTTGCATATGATTTTCTGTAATGATAGGGAAGAAAAAAATATCAATGACACAACCTAGTTTCTTCCCACAGTTACTCTACTTTGTCCCAAATCATCAATAAAACTTAAGCACTCCATATTACAGTTAAGTATCATGTCGTGTGATTCTAACCAACCCATTTCGATCGCAATATCGTAATATCCCAAGCTTGTAACATATGGGTTTACACTCATGACGAAATCACCCAAGTTAATGTTACAATCCTTAACCTTTCCTATAACCTTTTTCTTGGCACTAGATGCCATTTTCGCAAGTCCAAACTCATCTTGATCGAATACCTTCACCTTAATTATTTTAAGCACAACACTATATATAAAACTTTTAGTTTCTCCTGGATCTATTAAAATACTAAATTGTTGACTGATGATCATACCTAAGGTCTTGAGCAGTGTGGATTAATGCTCATCCTGGCGGTTATTTATCATTGAATGTATTATGTGGGCCTTTCCCAAGTCTCCAAATTTCATAGGTCCTAATGATTTGACAACTCTTTCCTTGTCAATAGGACAGACACTATGGTAATGTGGCTCTCCACATGTCCAATATCCATTCTTCAAACTGATGCTCCTAGTTCCAAAAGCAAAAGTTGCATGCCTAGGAGTTTGTGGCCCTGATATGTTCTACTGAACAAGCCTAAACTATTTATGGTGTTGTGAACAATGATTTTTTTGTTTTTGTGGTGCCATGTAAGGATTCAATTACTAAGGCGTTTTTCAGGGTGGTGTCGAGAATACAAGTCTTTTGGGAATATCACAGTGCCTATAAGTCTATCTAATTACTGTTTGATGCTAGTATGTTCTAGGTGGCACCTGTTTAGTCTATATAGAAGGAATCCTACCCTACCCCCACTGTTAATCTCTTCCTGAGAAATGAGGGCCTTCTGAATTACATCATGCAATGTCTGAGGCATCAAGATACTCAATTTTTCACGAAGGTTGAATTTGAGGCCGAATAAAAACTTGATAAATTTTAATTTCTCTTAATTTAGATGTGGATCATATATGAGTAGCTCCATGTACATGGCCTCATACTCTGGTACCATATGACTACCTTGTCGTAAGGTGTTGAACTCATTAAGCTAGCACTCAATGAATTCATTAGATAAGTAGCTCTCATGGAATCATTCCTTGAACAATTCCCATGACATGTCTTTGACGACCATGTTTATTTGACGTAAGAGTGTCTTCCACCAAAGAAGCACACTTCCTTTTAGTTTAAATACATGCATGCATACCTTCATGTTGGAGGTGTAATATCATAGTGCAAATCACATCACCATATTATCCAACCATGCCTCGACATCCAAGACCTCTATGGAACCCAAAAAATGAAGAGATTTCACCTTCTCGATTTCTCTGTGTACACTACTGCTAACTACTGGAGGGTGCTATGAACCCTCACTAGGAACAAATTCTCTTCCCCCATCTCAATCAAGGTCGTTGATCAATACTTATGACATCCTCAAGAAAGATCTCATCATACCTACCACATCTCCCATTGCAACCTTCTCATTCTCAATAGTCTTATCATTTCCCTTTGGATTAGATCCCTCTGGCTTGGATGCACTCGCAAGAAGCATGCCTCTTCTTCCCACACCCTGACGTTTTGCTCATCATGCGTCCTCTCACCATGATAACTGCATGGAACAATTTCAATTTTTGTTATCAATACATCTTTAACCATTCAATAAAACAGTGGAATGCGCAACAAGTCTGGTGTCGCAGAGTTGAACCTGCTCTGATACCATATGTAACGTCCCCTCTGTACACAACATAAATGTAAGGGAATACGACAAGTAGCAATTTTTTTTTGTAAAACATGTTAAGACAAATCAATTACGAATATTACATAAATATTTCAATCAAGTAAATGATCTATTATTAATCATGGAAATTATTCTTACTCAACGTCAAATTCATAATAAGGTCAAGATACAATATCAAGAAGGAATTAACATGTATAACACATGAACATATCCATCATCAGATTACAAAAAAACATTTCAAGACAACAATGTCTACCCGCCCAATCCTACCCTACATGGTTAGGACCTTCAAGACACATAATCGATGCTCGAGTCCAAGATTCATGCGATCTATTTTGACCTTTTAAAGTCTCAAGAATAGAATTCGTTCTGAGGATCATGAATATATATATTACCCAATCCAATCCTACTCTAAATTCAGGACAAAATTCAAGTAATGATTAACGGAAATCTTCATCTATTGTAAGGGAACAAACAATTAAAATATAAAAATTTACTCAACATGACACTGAGAGAGAGAGTAAATTGAGATCTAACTAAAGGACGTAAAAAAACATTATTCCATACACCTTACATTTTCTTCTAGTCACATTGTTACTTGTTCAAATATCATTCTCATTTAATAACATAAACCACTACTCTATTAAGTAAGAATTATCCATTTCAATTATAAATCAGTATAAGAATTACAAACATAACATGGCATGAAATTTTACTTTCCTAAGACTTTTGGCATAACTAAAACCCAACACAACTCTTCATATCTATCATTAGCGTGGCCATGAGATCACACCTTCAGATAATGTCTACACATGTCTCAATCATAAAGGAAGATTATTAATTCTAACTGTAATTACATTTTGTATGGTATAAGTTAATAGACCTTCTCAAGTCATCTGAGTCATGTTAAGATCTGGTTGTTGATGTGTAACTTAAATCAACATATCCACATAAAATAATTCCTACATTACAATTTACAATTGTAACTATATCATTAATTGAAAGGAGATCTACAATAATTTAAATTCCTCTAGCATAAGAAAATATGTTGAGGACAACCATCTATCTCCTATCTAATTTTGATTTTATAAAATGTGGATTACCACAATCCCAAGTCCTAATATGAATCACAATCAATGACTAACTTGCAATTTTTTAAAAATAATTATTAACAATAATCACCTAATAGTTAGAAATAACCATATTTTATGTATAACACATTTTTTTAAGAAGTTATTAATCTCAATTATATATAATATTTTATTTTACCTTACTCATATATTTATTAATAATATAATTTACAACAGAATCTTAATTAAAGATCTGATTAATATAACTGCAATAACATAGAAACAAAGTTTTTATAGATCTAACTTAATTTATCTAAGTTCCAAATTGGATTCAATTCAACGTATCCCTAGCCCATGTCAAATCAATAAAAGGGTAATAGTAGAAAACCCGAAAGAATTATACTATAAGTATTACTTAACTAGGAGACTTAGCGAATAATTGCACGACCACCCAATTGGGTATTACAATCATTTAAGTGTCAATATTCCGTGCAAATTCACAATTATAGGAATTTTACGAAGGTAACCGAATGCCACACGATCATTTTGATAAAGGTAATAAAATGGGAAAGGGGTTATTATTTGACGAAAAAGGGTAAACCAAAATCATGCAATAAAATGTGTCAAGAATTTTGGCAATGGTTTATGGTACTTGAATTGTGTACAGTGACATGCATAAGCATATAAGTGATAACACACATATTCACAAAACCAATTATCCTTACACTTACACCCCATGTCGTTTCATGGTAACAATTTTGTCATCGAGTATCACACTGGAGTTTATGAGATATAAACAATAACAATTACAAGGTACCGAGTATCACTCAGGAGAACTCATCAATAATATCTATCAATATATATACAACTAGATATTAACATATAATCACAATGACATCATAATATAACTCATAATCAATTAGAAATCATAATGTACCATAACCGGATCAATTGCTCTCAAGTGTCCTCAAAGAATAAGTCAGTCTAAAGTGTGATCCATGGAGCTAGATGTTACATATATCCTTGGTATATAATAAACCCAAATTCATATAACTAAATTGAATTGCAATCCATTTTAGGATATGGGGGATGGAGATTTGCAGTTTGCTAGCCCTAGAGGCTCGTGGGCCACCTAATGCGGTCACGATCCTACCACCTCTCTAGATACCTTCCCCCACTTCCCTCGCACTTTTCCTGACATGGCCTCGGGCTCGTAGTGCCCCTTTTCCCTCTTCCCCCACTACCTTCCCACTTCCCTCCTTCGTTTTCGCAGAAGACAGTTCTTCGTCATTCTCTTGTCTCGTTTTCTCTCAAACCTAAAGAAGTAACTGACTTGTCTCCAGAAACGCTTTTCTTATGGCTACCTACGATGATGGGATGGATTATTCTTTGGACCTAGGAGTATCAATTCCCTAGTTGGGGATAGCTGGCAACCCTACTTATTCTTCCTGTCAATAGTTTCCCTTTCCTTTCCCCCCAAGCTTTCCACCGACCATCGTCTCCCCTCCTGTTCCTCTGACCGACTTCCTTTCACACCTCTTGAGAGTCTTTGGCTCCTCTCCCTCATTTCTTTCTGATTCCCCACCCCTGGATAGGCCACTAATTTTGGGATAGATTCCCCTTGACTTCAGTCACCCCCCCTCCCCGAATATGACCTCCTATCCTTCACCACACCCTTTAGTTCCACTCCCCCTCCCTTTATCTCAGCCCCCCTCTCTCCTGCCCTTTCTGATTTCTACACTTCCCCTCCCACCTCCGCAGTCTCCTAGAATTTCCCATATCCAGTGGTAACCCCTTCCCCCTCCCAAGGTCTAGGTGAAATTGGAGTCCACCCTAACACACTACCAAGCTCTCTCTTTGAAGAACATGGTACAAGGGTTCGACGGACTCGAGAATACAGTTAGGATTTCTCCACAGATTGCTTCCTCCCTCCTGAGGGACCCTCTTACCATCTAGGTCAAACATCCACGACTATGGAACAACATTTTGTAGAATCTCTTCTTCAAACACACAACCTCAATGGTTGGGACTTCAACCACAATGAAGTTCCAAGCCCCTCATCGCCTCTCGTCTCTGAACCAGAACTCCAAGTCACCACCGGGCAAAAAAGGAGAAAATGAAACAAGTGCCTAGGGTCATCCAAAGTAGACCCAAACTTCACTTTGGGTGATGACCTTACAATGGAAGGAGTCTCGACGATAGCATACAAAACACTTGTAGGAAAATCATATGGAAGACAATTCAGTGAAAACAAACTATGAGCCTGGGCTGCAACAAACTAGGGAGTAAACCTCACAAAATCGCCCAATATTTTTTGACTCTCTAGAGCATGATTTATGATCATATTCAGAGATCCCACCTTGGCCTTTGATGCTCTTCCCTCCAGCTAGAAAATCGACTCCTCTCTGGTTCTTATGAAACCATGGAACCCCACTTTCGATGCGAGCAGTGAAAGACTAGACACTATTCCAATTTGGGTCTGCCTCCTAGGTCTGTCCCCTCACCTCTGGACTGAAAGATGCTTCAAATCTCTTGAGAACTTCCTAGGGGATTATATTTATGCACACATGAGTTTCCTCTCTTCAGGTAATATGGCGGTCGCACCAATATTGGTCTCCCTCAACGTTAGGGAAGGATTAAGAGAGTTTATCAATCTAACAGACTTGGGACAAACAAGAGTCTAGATTTTGGAATATGAAGGAGTTCTCTTCCATTGTAGATGTTTCCATGAGTATGGACACGTGGTTAAATAGTGTTCCAAACCCTTCAGTAGAAGGCATAGACACAACCCGCTTAAAGACAGGTGCCACAGATGAAAAAACTTTGAAACAGTTGGGGGTTTCTCCTCCTCCTCTGTGTCACACTCTTCGAGGAATCCCTCCCTAGCTACAGATGATTTTCAATATTATCCAACAGCAGACCCTCCAGATACGACCGAAAATGCTTTATCACTTCTTCACTCCATGGGAGAAGGGCCAAGATCCACTCACGATCTGGAGACTTCGCCACAACAACTAATCAATGACTTCTTGGATATGCATGTCTCTTTTCCACACCATGTTTATGGTTTTCTAGATTCATT
>JZKD02S2203713.1:329645-343961 GCA_000966675.3 Picea glauca
GGAAGAATGGCCCAGGGTGGGGAATGGTCCAGGTTCAGAAGACAAGACAATTATTCTTCCTTGCTTGAGAAGAATAGTCCAGATATCTCATTGTTCTACTCTGAGGGAATATATTTTTTCATATCTCACAGACGTGAGTGAAATATTGGCCCAGATGATTCATTATATTTTAACAATATTTTTCTGTGCAAGTTAGCATCAGATGATTGTTATGGAGACTACCTGTCTCCAGACAGTAGAGATATACTACTATGGTGGATTTGTTCCACTGTTTGTGACTATGTGTCATGGTTTGAGTAGTTGCGTACTATCATAGATAAACACAGGTGTGTTCTATCAATTGATATTGTACCAGTTGTCATAGAAGATTATCCAGATGGATAATTATGACGGTGCTCGTGATACTACCAATTCAATGGTCTGTTTGTGCTCAAGACCATACCTCCCTAGCTAGGAGGGAGTGTTGATATTATGGTAGCTTCGGGAGGTATGAACCTCTATTCTGACATATGACGAGATTAGAATATTCCGGAAGGAAGTAAAGAAGTAAAGGAAACCCTAGACAAGATGTCGACTCCAGAAATATAATTAATATGAATTAATTAGTACCCATAAGGAGAAGTCGGCCCAGGCAAGCCTGCCAGATTACTATAAATACAGGGCGTTAATTTCTCATTATTCACATTCTCAGAATTGCAAAGAGCTAGTTGTGCGCACTGCAGTTGGCAATTTTGTTTGCAAGTTTCTAGGGAAGGTGTTGCGCTAGTTTCTGGGTGGGACTATCTGATCAGCTTTGGTTTCTATTCTTGCTTGGTGAATTAGCCTTTCTTGGCTATTGATTGCTACCAATATTCTTCTCTGTCAAAGTCAAGGTGCTCGGAGGGTGGCTTCGGCCTATTGTTGGGTGACAAGGGTATTGTCAATGGTAAAACGAGCACAATCCTTCATATTCTAACAGGTATATGGGACTACCTTTTCTATCTTGTATAATTTCCTATCCAAAGTAATTATAACAATATAAGGCCTATACTCATATACAACATGATGTTTCCATAAATAAGGTTGTCCCAAAAGAACATTACAAACTTCAAGCAGGGAGACATGGCACAATACCTCATCTTTGAAGGGCTTGATGTCGTAGGTTAGGCGACACTATTGGCTGATGTGGAGATCACTCCCTTGGCAGAGCCATCCGATGGTGTACAGTTGTGGGTGTGGTGATGTCGGCAGGGCCAATCGCTTAATGACCTTCGCTGAGATGAGGTTTTTCTGGCTACCACTATAAACGATGAAGTACAGTGGAGTATCTTCACCCACATCTATGAATGAAAGAGGTGTTCACCTTCCTCTAGTTCATCAGGTTCATCGAGTTGGACCTTGGTGTTCGTAGCAACGATGACAATGTGTTCTGCATCAATGATATGTCTCCCGTTTTCTAGTTCTGACTTAGATTCAGAGCTTACATATGATTCACAGGCTTTCACCTCAACCACCAATGACTTCTTTGAGCGACATTTAATGGTGTTATTCCAAGGGCTCTCATGGAACTCACACCATTTCCGAGTGTCTTTCTTTATCTTCCCATTGTCCTTTTTTATTTACGGTTAGGAATGGTTGTCGTGAAACTGAGTTGTCCTCTTTAACTAGTTTACAGTTTTAAAGTGCAAAAAATTAGAACCCACATACACAATTTTCATTTAATTAATTTTTTTTATTATTATTTAAAAATAACACATGTAAGCTCCACATTAAATTTAGGCAGGCAAGGAGATCACAATACCCAGCTGTAGAACCTCTCGGAACAATAATAAAATTTGTACCAAAGTCCCCACGTCATAGCAAACCTGTGGAATCAATATACACGTATAATCTTGGCCTGGGTGGAACCCAAAAGGCGTAACGCGCCATGCCATTGTAAACCTCTATGCTCAATTATAACGTTAGGTCATAGCTTGGGCGGAACCCAAGAGGCGTAACGCATGGAGATGAATTCTATTGTATAGGCGACAGCGGGTAACAAGACACCAGTGGCCATTGCCAGTGCTGTTCTCTGATAAGTTTATCATGGCAGGATTACAGGCTACTCTTTACTACGCCGCGTCATGCAAACCCAGCCCTGGTCATCCCAGCATTGCCTTCGTTATCCGCGACCAGCGGAACAACGTTCTTAAGAAGTTTAACGCTTTCCTTGGTTACTTTACCCTAACTAGCAATGCTGCCCATTACAAAGCGCTCATCGCAGGTCTTGAACATGCTCTCCAGCTCGGAATCACCATTATCACAGCCTTGGGACATTGCCAGCTTGTTTCAAACCAGGTAAGAATTATTTAGGGAGTAAGTTAAGAACCGGTAAATTCAATCTTTTCTGGTTCAATTTTTTTTTTTCAAATTAAACGGATCAGACCCTGAAATGAACCAAGGTTAAACTTTTCCAAACTCACTGCATTACTTAATCTCTTCTCTCTCTTTTTCTTGATTCATGCCTTACTGGGGGCAATGATGTTTGATGTGGCTGTAGCTATTGCTTCCTTGACAGGTGAATGGAAATGGCAGGGCTAAGCAGCCAATGTTGAAGAGGTATATGAACAAAGTGCTGGAACTCAGCAGGAGGTTTGAGATTTTTTGGCTGCGCTACATCCCTCGACAAGAAAATCTTTATGCCCGTGATCTAGCACAGCGGGGCCTTAAAAACACATCTGTAGACCGAAGTCTCCAGACCACGCAAAATATTCTAAATAGTTGTGGCAATGCAGATGCTGCGCTGCAATACATTAAGGAGCACAGATCCCACGGTTGCAGGAAAATACGATACATACTCGAAACCATTTCCCACCGCGACTTTTATCTGACGGTATTTACGCGGCTTATCCAGGAGATAAGCCAAGGAATGGGAGGAATTTATCCTACCCATCACCCTGCTAGTTTCAGATGTACTATCGAATGCATTGCCTGCTTGACAGCCATGTATGAATCCGAGCAGAGGTGACAAATGGATACAGAGACTAAGCTATGGATAATATAGGGTTTTGCTGTGACCTAGGTTTCTAAATAATCTATATGTAACGCTTGTATTGGTAAATTTGAAAGACGAGGAAATGTCCTTCAATGAATTCTTTTGTTTTTTAGTGATTTATTGGGCAGATTGGCCTGGCACTTTCTTAGCTGGTATCATTTTGTGCTATCTGAAATGTTGCACAAGGAGGCTCAGACTAAAAGTTGCTTGAGCTTCATGCTCTTTTGAAATTTAAAAGAATTCAATAGGGTTAATACGCTTGTAAAAAAATCCATGAGATAGGTGCAATACACTTAAAAAAATTATGTATATCGCTTTTTAAAAGTTATATGATGTTTAAAAAATAAAAAACTAAATTAAAATAATAAGAAACTAAGTATCAATGGTACCTACGTAAACACTCCTTAAAAGATTCCAAACCTGTTATATACTTTATAGATTAGAATAAATACTCCTTTTATGTCTTCTAAATAATACTATAAGGTTTTTAAATAATACATAAAATTTTAAGGTTTTTAAATAATACATAAATTTTTAAGGTTTTTAAAATAAAATAGACACATAAGAAGGGACAAAAACATAGCAGGATATTAATTGGTAATGCTCAAAATAAATATATGTGAACACTCTGGTAGGGTTGGTAAGGGGAAGGGGAAATTGTAATGCTTGGTAATGCTCTGAATAAATATATGGGAATATTTTCGTCAGGTTGGAAGGGGGAGGGGAAATGAAACCTAACCTACATTATAAGGTTGGAAGGGGGAGGGGAAATGAAACCTATATTATATAGTAAGATAATAAATAATGAAGAATGGATTAAAATATAAAACAAAAAACATGGTTAATAATTTGGCAAGCTTTAATTAACACTCCAAAATAAATGTATGTTTATCAAAATATATAAATAAAAAAAAAATCTCAATAGAACTGGTTAAGGGGAGGGGAAATGAAACCCACATTATATAGTAAGATAATAAATAATGAAGAATAGATCAAAATATAAAACAATAAAAAGGTTGGAAAGGTGAGAGGAAATGAAACCCACATTATATAGTAAGATAATAAATAATGAAGAATGCATCAAAATATAAAACAAAAAAATTAACACTACTTCAAAATAAATGTATGTCTATCAAAATATGTAAATAAAAAATCTTTTTCAATAGAATTGGTTAAGGGGAGGGAAAATGAAACCCAAATTACATAATAAGATAATAAATAATGAAGAATGGATCAAAATATAAAACAAAAAATATGGTTAATAATTTGTCCATCTCTAATTAACACTTCTTCAAAACAAATGTATGTCTATAAATATATGTAAATAAAAAAAACAGTTTTCAACATTGAAGCTCTAGTCATGAAGTCAACCAATTAAAAATTCTAGGATATACTAAATTTCCATTATTTATGGGAATTTGAGCCCACTCACCATTAATAAATGGAGCTCATATTTATTTTCCTTTATCATTTGGTAAGGAAAAAATGATCTAAAACTTTCCATCTTCATAGTGTATTTTCAAGATTGTTAAAAACAAATATATTCTTATCGATCATCCATAACTCACCATTATGCAAGATACAACCAAATGGTCAAAGAAAAATATGGGATCATGCTTGTGCATCTTAAAGGAAGTGGATGATGTCTAATGGAGAGGAAAAGTGGGTGAGAGGGGTGGAGGGGACTTTTCTAGTAAGCATATCAAATACTAGTATCGTGGATGATGTTGAATGGATAGGAAAAGTGGGTGAGAGGTGTGGAGGGGACTTTTCTAGTAAGCATATCAAACACTAGTATCATACAACCATCACCAATCAACTAACTGCTAGCTTCAATGTGCAACCATTACCATTACAATCATCCCCATAATTGTGCAAGACATCAAGCATTGGATGCATTACCATAATGCATGATTTTTTTTTCCTTGATATTATTTCTAGAGACTAATAAATTATTACTAATGGATCACCAAAGATACATTAAAACAACACAATGTGTGTATGTTGTATTATAATTCTCATGACATTTAATGGATTAATAACCAACTTAGATATATCATATATTGACCAATGTATCATGCATAGGTTACATAATTAGTCCCACTGAATATGCCAAGCACAAGATTAATTTCAATCCTAGCATGGGAAATGTAGTATTCCAGATACAAAATAGTGTGCAGAACATAAATAGCAGAGCTCTATTAAAATAATACAAAACTTCTCATACCCTCTACTCCTATTTATACTAAATATGTCTATCCAAAAGAACAATCTAGAGGAATATCCTTCTAGAAGCATAAGCTTCTATTAGGTCTTCTTGTTGGATTACTGAAAGGGGGGGTGAATTAGTAATAGAGCAATTTAATCATTTTTCACCACACAATGCAAGTGTTATATCAATGTAGCATTATCATCAAATAGTAAAGAGTAAATAAACAATGAACAAATGAGAAATCACGCACATACACAGTACACCAGTGTTTTACGTGGAAATCCAAATCCAAAGTGGGAGAAAACCAAAAAATGTTTTTTCCTATATGTCTTTAAGAATTACATTCATTGGAAGCACCAACTTCCTTTTTTTTTCAGCTGCAACTGGAAGGAGGCTCCAACCCTCTAGTTTCTCAGTCTACAAACTGAAGGAAGCTCCAACTTCCCAATTCTCTAACTACAACCAGAAGGAGGCTACAATCCCCTGGTTTCTTAGGCTACAACCTGAGGGAAGCTCCAACTCCCCAATTCTCTAGCTACAACCAGAAGGAGGCTACAACCCCCTATGTTCTTCGGCTACAACTGCCTGTCCTTTCCATGTCCAACCGCTTTGATGTAGAAGTATAATGATGGAACCAATGTCACATTATCACTATGAGATATACTGCGGTAAACTTGTACCAATCAACCTATAACAACCTGTACCAATAACCTGTGCCAACATGTACCATACATCAACATGAACCTCAACCTGTACCATAATCAAATGCATCAACCATGCACCAAACTTGTACAAATAACCTATCACAATAACATGTCCAAAGAACCTATAATTAACCTATAGCATAAACAAGTGCATCAACCATGCACCAATCTGTACCTCGATCTGTACCATCAACGAGTGCATCAACCATGCACCAAATATGTACCAAAAGTGCATCAAATACAGATAAACTATCAGTCATCAAGATGTACCAACATCATCAACTATACACCTCATGTATGTGCCAACTCATCAACTATTTGTCTCAACCATGTACCCAACATGTACCTCAACCATATACCAAATACATATACCAATATAACCATCAAAATTTCTCTAGAAATACATCATGCTATCCATAACCAAATACCATAAACCCTTATATCAAACCATGTTCCATAACCTCACTTTTATGTAGCCTCAAGGATGTATCATTCATAAGTCAATCATATACCAATACCACTAACAAGTTTCTCTCACAATGCACCACAAGATATGCCAATAAATCAAACTAAGTGCACCGACAATATACTTCAATAGATATACCTCAAAACCATTCTACAATAAGCCCTAAACTTCCAAGAGGGAATCTAAAAGATTTACAAGGAAAACCCTCAACTAAATTCATAAGTTCAACACTACAGAAAACCATAAATTTTTCTTCTTGTAGCATTCTGTTGCCGCGGTTTTTCTGCCGCACTTTTCCTGTCATGATTTTCCTACTGCACTTTTCCTACCGCAATTTTCCTGCTTCATTTTTTCTGCCACACTTTTTCTGTTGCACTTTTCATGCCACACTTTTCCTACCGCACTTTTTCTGGTTCAATTTTCTAGTTGTGATTTTTCTGTCGTAGTTTTCCTGCCGCGATTTTTTTGTCGCACTTTTCTTTATCAATAATACCTTCCCAAATAACCTTTCACAAAATAGATATTCAATGATATTCAATAGGTGATTAAATGATACCTTCTCCACTTATTTATACTTTCATGTAGATTCCTCAAGGGGTTACCTTCTAACCATGTTAACCCACTTTCCTTATTTTAGGGCTAACCCACTTCTAACCACTTGTCCACTTAGTAATTTCTCCATTAACTTTATTATTTAAATAATTTCTTTTTCATCCACTTTGACTTATAGTACACTCATCACTTCACTTTATTATTTAAGTAATTTCTTCTTTGCTATCACTTTGACTACTTTGACCTTTTGGGGCTTCTAGATGACTCACGAGGGTTCTTCAACTTCACATGGCCATAACTCTCTAACCGTTAGGAGTTATGCGATGTTACACATACCACCGGAAGTGACATGACATGTACTATCCATATAGAATAGTCTTACCTTAAAATAAATTAAAACTCATACCATTATACATAAAAAAAACTTGGCTCCATTACCCAAACCTTTGTGCTACCGGAATTCACTACCTTACTTTCTTCAAGGGTTGAAATCAATGACAACCAACCCAAATAATCAACACTTCTTACATTTTACTTATTCTTCCTTATTGATAGGCTTTATTAATATTGGATTTTATTATGTGGAAATATATTATTCTACCTACATGAGGGGTTAGGGAGGTTAGGTCCCTAACATGTCCTCCCCCTTAAAAACAATCATGTCCTCAAGGCTTGAGATGAGGAAATTGTTGCAGAATGGTAGTTGGTTCCCCAAGTGACATTTTTTGGAGTTGTATCTTTCCACTAGACTAATACTTCCTTGATGGTGTGTTCATGTAGATGATGCTCACGCTGGTCCAAAACTGCTTGTGGCTGCAACCAAATGGAGCCTTCTTCATCCAACTCGGGAAGGATAGTTTGAGTTAGGCACTTAGTTCCAATCACCTTCTTTAAGCAGAAGCCATGAAAAATAGGATGGATCTTAGAATGACTGGGAAAAACTAACTAATAGGCCACTTGTCCCACACACTTGAGAACAATATAAGGACCATAAAATTTGGGCGACATTTTCTGACAATGGTCAGCCTTGATGGAATTTTGATTATAAGGTTGCAATCGAAGAAACCCCTGGTCTCCTTCAGCAAATTGATGTTCAAAGCAACCTTGATATTCCTATTTCTTCATGCGATTCTGGTCCATAACCAAATTCTCTTTGAGGGTACAAAGAATATCCTCTCGATTTGTAAGTGTTTGTTCAACTGCTTGGACCTTCGAGACACCTAGAAGGGATGAGAGAACTAAAGGTGGATTTTTTCCATATACTGCCTCAAAAAGATTCATGCGGGTAGATGTATGGTAATAAGTGTTGTACCACCATTCAGCTAGTGTTAACCATGTAGCTCATTGATTTCTCCTTTTCGATGAAAAACACCTCAAATATGTTTCCAAACACTTGTTGACAACTTCAGATTGACCATAAATCTGGGGATGATAAGTTGTGATGAGATGCAATTGGGTGCCCTATAGGCTGAAAATGTTTTTCCAAAAATTGTTCATGAAAGTGGGGTCTTGATCAGAAATAATATAATGAGGCATGCCATGAAGCTTGAAGACCTGATCCATGAAAATTTGAGCCACAATGGAGGTGATAAATGGGTGTTGAAGAGAACATAAATGAGCATACTTGGAAGGATGATCAAAGACCACCATGATGATTGATTTATTGCCCTATTTAGGTAATCCCACAATAAAATCCACAGAGATATCCCTACAAATAGCAGGTGGAATCGGAAGTGATTTTAGTGTGCTAGGATATTTGATTGTTTCTCCCTTATTTCATTGACAAACATCACATTCTACCACAAATTTGCGAACATCTTGTTTCATACCATCCCCAAAAAAAAGAACGTTTGACCCAGTCATAGGTTTTGGTAAACCCTGAGTGCCTAGTTGTGGGTGTAGCATGAAGCTCATAAAGTACTATTGATTTAAGTTGTGACTGTTTACTTAAATACAAACATCCCTTGTAGTGAAGTTCATAACTGTGCCAAGAGTACCCTGGGGAAATTGAAGAATTGTCCTGCAATTGTTGGATTAGATGCGAAATTTGGGGACCTTGTAGTCATTCCTAGCGAACAACTTTGATCCAATCTGGTACAATGAAGGAGAGGGAAAAAAGTGACCCTTCATCCTCAATTTTTCTTGAAAGTGCATCAACAACCACATTGTCTTTTCCTTTCTTGAAAATGATCTCATAATCATATCCAAAGATCTTAGTCACCCATTTTTGTTGCTCTAGGGAGGAAGAGCATTCTTCCAAGAAATACTTGAGGCTTTGATGATCTATCTTAATTTGGAAGAACTTCCCCAATATATAAGGGCACCAAAGATACAGTGCGTGCATAATAGAAAACATTTATTTTTCATAGATTAATTGGACCAAATGTCTCTCTAACAGTTTTTTTCTGGAAAAGTCCAAAGGTCGACCATATTGCATAAGGACTACTCTAGTTCTTCTCCCGAAAGCATCACATTCCAAGACAAAAGTCTTTGTGAAATCAAGAAGGTCTAGGACTAGAGTGGTGCACATGGTCGCCTTCAAGGTTTGAAAGGCCTGATCAGTTGCAGGAGTCCAAGTGAAAGAATTATTTTTAATGAGAGAAGTGAGAGGTGCCACAATATTTCCATAATTCTTAACAAACTTGTGATAATATCCTATTAAACCCAGAAATCCATGCAAGATTTTGAGAGTTTTTGGGCAAAGCCAATCCTTCATAGCTTCAATATTTTTAGGATCCACCCTAACACCTTCCTTGCCAACAATATGACCCAATTACTCAACTTATGAGGTGCCAAAAGCACATTTAGATTGTTTGAGGAAAATTTGGTGTTGAGAGAGTAGATGTACAACTCGATCCACATGAGCAAGACGGGCTATCCAAATTTTACTATAGATGAGGCTATCATTAAAGAAAACTAATAAAAAATGATGGAGAAAAGGATGGAAGACATGATCCATGAGGCTTTGGAAAGTGGAGGGAGCATTACACAAGTCAAAGGGCATGACCAAAAACTCACAGTGGCCCTCATGATTTTGAAATGCATTCTTATGAATGTCTGCCTCATTCATACATATCTAGTCGCAGCCAGAACAAAGATCAAGTTTAGTAAAGAAGTGGGCACCACTCAATTCATCCAAGAGGTCATTAATGACATGAATGGGAAATTTGTCTTTGAGGTGAGTTTGTTGAGGGAACAAAATTTAGGACACATGTGCCAAGAAACTTATTTCTTAAGGACCATGACCATAGGAGAAGAGTAGGGGCTTGTACTAGGAAAGATAACACTTGCAGTGAGCAATTCTTGAACAAATTTCTCAATTTCATTTTTTTTGGAAAAGGAATGATGATAGGGATGAACATTGGGAGGAAGGCTACCAGGGACAAGGGAATGGATGAAGTCCCTAGGGAGTGGAAAAAACAACTTGATGTTTGGAGAGGATGGATTGCAGGTCCTGCAGCACAGAGGGTGTCTCAGTGGTGTGAATGGCATGGAGTTGTGAAATAATTCTAGAATGATCTTTTTTGAGGATATTTTCTATCTGATGGGAACTGATGATATCCTAGGAACGGACGATAATGCCTTGGAACTTATATTTTTGTCCCTCCTCATTGAATTGCATGGTTAATTCCTTAAAATCCATGAGAATGGGACCCAAAGTCCTTCTTCATTCTGCACCCAACACAATGTCACAATCTCCCATGTCAATAGCAAACATATGAGATTTCATCTGGTACTGACCAATTTGGAGACACATATTTTCACAATTCCCCCACATTTAATGAACCCACCATTAGCAATCATGATTTGAAAATTATTGACAACATAGTTATAACAATTAGTTTCTTGGGAAATGCGGTGATCAATAAAATTATGGGTACTTCCTTTGTCAACAAGGATGATGACCTTCCAATTATTAATGTAACCAATTATCTTGAGGGTTTGGGGAGTAGAGAACCCAGTTAGGGTATTCAGGGAAATGACCAATTCAACTTTGGGTGGGTCAAAGGGCGGGGTCATGTCAGTGGGTTCAGGTGACTCGGCCATAGGGGGGGGCTCGACATCTTCTTCTAAAACATCCTCAGAGATGGCCATAAAAATATTTTGTTCCTTACACTTGTTCCCAGAAAAATATTTGTCCTCGGAATTATAACAAAGGCCTTTGAGTTGGCATTTAACCATTTTTTCCTTGGTCAATTTAAAGATCTTTAGTGGTGCGGAAGGACGAGTGTGAGTGACTCGTTTAGAGCGAGGAATAAAGGAGGGTTTTTGGGTTTGAGAAGATACAAAATGTTGTGCTTCCTTGGCTCTTTTAGTAGCTTCCACCCAACTATGATTTCAATCCATGAGGACATGGGCACGAATATCATCCTTGAGGCCACTGATAAAACATTCTCGGAAAAAAGCATCAGACATGCTCTCTGTACGAAAATCTAATCACTCCAAAGTGGCTATAAAGTCTTCCATTGTGCGATATTTTTTCAACTTTGTCAAGCAGCCTAAATGGTTGGTGTCAGTGTCAAAGCATTCATAAAGATCTGCCACAAATTGTGTCCAAGTCACATACCCTTGGTGGGAATTTTTTCTCCATTTCCACCATTGCCAACGTTCTTGATCTATATGGAGAAAACCATACCGGATTTTGGAAAACTCATTTGTAATTACATACAAAGATAAATAATGATCTATTTTAGTTACCCAGCCAGTGGGAATTGAACCATCAAATTTGTTCACATCCACATGTAGAAGGTGTAGGTCATGCTAAAAGAGATGGGGATGAAAATTCCAGGAATTAGAGGAAGTTTCACCTTCAGAGTGAAAAGGTGGGTTAGAGGAGGGAATATCTATAGGGATATTCATCTTGGCACAGATCATGCTAGTGAAGGATGAAAGATGGGTAGTGGGGTCCTATTTGATGCTTTCAATTTTGGCGTCTATGAAGGAATGCATGTTTTTATTGATGGTGGAAAAATTGGCATTGAGTTTCCTCACTTCATGTTGGGTCTCTATGAAATTAGAGGACAAGGAATTGAAGCGAGCTTCCAATTCTTAGCTACGGGTGTGGGCCATGATGAAGAGGGAAAACCAAAAGGGACAGGTAGGACCACACAAAAAATGGGTTATGGGTGAATTGTATCATGATGATCAGGGAAAAGAGGGGAATCCAATGGGGTAAGGACCAAATAAAGGTGTTGGGTCCATGGGAAAAACAATTGGATGAAAAATGATAGGTATGACAGTGATAAGGGCGAAGAGAGAAATCCAACGGGATAGGGCTCAAATAATGGTGCCCACAGGATCCAGATAGGAATAGGCCTCAAATAATGGTGCCAACAGGTTATACTTTGATCTGAAGAATACTGCAGTGTTGAAATGCCCAAATTATTAACAGAAATAAATTTGTAGTAATTTCACAACCCAAAGGAGGGAGGCACACTTGCGTAGAAATAGATCTTGTATGTTATATCTTTGTTTCCATCCCAAGGGTTAGGGTATGCAGGGTGTCTAGAAACAAGGGTTTTCCTTGTGCTATATCTATCTGATATATGTGCGAGGTCCAATAGTAGTACTCAACCCAATAGCTCAGGGCACCAACTAAGGAGGCTAGACCGTGCCCTTAGCCATACTACTCGACTACCTAGGTACTAGAGAGTATCTTCCCGAGTGTTATTCTCGGTGGCGCTATAGCAGTATGGTGACCGATCAGTTTATCTATGGAGTGATTTAGGATATCTAGTTCGATCCATATACAAGTTTTGTCTGATGCGCTACCACTCAAAGGGGTACCAACATGGGTTATAAGGGTGGAAAACATATGTGTTCTTAACTACCACTTGTATTTACAGCGTGTATGACTCCCCAACCATGGATTTATGCATGTAATGACAAATTTTTGTATCTTTAAGAAGTCAGAATATGTCTCTACCATAATAAAATTTAACCCACAATTTTTTTCCAAGGAAAGTGCTCCGATACCACTTGTAGTATTCCAGATATAAAATAGTATGTAAAACATAAATATTTTAGCTAGAAATGGCAGAACAACAATGATATAACTAAAAAAATACCAGAATAACACTAGAAAGGGAATCTTGATTAATGATAGCAATGTTCACTTGCCTCTTCGAGGGGGCAACCTCCAGTAGAGAAGAGATCTATTATGTTAGGATATTTAGACACTTAGGAGTTAGTTAAGATCTACTTGGTCTAATATGTCGTTAGGTAAAAGTGTGTTTATTTAGTATGCATTAGTATGCATTTGTAGTTAGGAAATTCGACGGTCACGATATATTCCCGACATAGAGTGATCCGATGGTTCATACTCTCCCTGATCTTAATGGCCATTGATCCGTGGCTTAACACCTAATTGGTCCATGATCTCTATTTATAGAGCATGGAGGGTCATTTTACGATGATCGATTGTGAGAAACTCTCTTGTAAAATCTCTCTGTAATCTTTTTCTTTGCATTAATAAATTGCTCCAAGTGGCTGCATTGGCTGGGGCCGTGGATGTTTCCCCGTAGGGGTTTTACCACGTGAAAAAATTGGTGTGTTGATCTTTGATCTAGTTATGTGAGTGGTTACTGAAGGTGTTCGTCCTCTGTTGGAATACCTGTGTTGTCAAACATGGTATCAGAGCCTGTTTGAAGACCTGTACCTGTTGTAGATCAAGATCATGAAGCTGAGTTGCCTCATCTCCAGTTTATAGAATTTCTGTACATTTCTGGGCTAAGAGGATTCTTCCATTGCATCCGGAGCACTCTTTTCATTCAGGAACACTTTTCATTTCACTCGAAAAGGTTTCCATTTGCCCAAGATACGGCCATTACAGTCAAATCTGGAGGTATAAAGTCTGAATATGCATTTTTTTTTAATTTTTACAAAGTTTTGATTTTATTTCGGTTTGTATTTTTTTATTTCTGGGCTGCTACTCTTTTAGATCTGTGTGTTCTCTTTGCCCCATGCCTTGTGCGATCTCGGAAAATCTGAAAAAGATAGGAAAAGGTGCATCTTCCGGGTAAGCTAACTGAGATCTAACCCTTGTTGTCATCGAGAAGCGGAATTTTTTTCTTGTGTGAAAAGAGTTTTTTTGGAGCATGCTCTCCAAGGCCGTCTTCCACAAAAACAACAACAACAACAACAACAACAACAAAAATCCTCCTTCTAAACATTACAATATGTTTTGCTAGACCATTTGGTTAAAACTTGCCTTATTAAGTAAGAGGTCTTGAGTTCAAGTCTCTCTTTTGTTGTCTTTTTTGAAAAAATTCATGCTATAAATTGTAAAGTGCATTTCACTTCAAGTATAAAAGTGAATCACTATAAGTAGCTTTATATTTTATTTTAGAGTTATTTTGCATGCAACTTT